>CAUYQV010125420.1:0-12303 GCA_963574575.1 Galagoides demidoff
TTTTTGGTTGCAGCCATCATTGTTGTTTGGCGGGCCGGGGCTGGGGATTCGAACCCGCCACCTTAGGTGTACGTGGCTGGTGCCTTAGCTGATTGAGCCACAGGCGCTGAGCCATTTCTCAGCATTCTTAAGCAAAAAGTAATTCATGTGGCATATGGTGTCCATAATTGCTCACAGATGCCTGTTGCCTTTCACATGAGAAAACAAGCTCTCGGTAAGTATACACGATAACTAAGTGGGAGGGTCCCCTAAATGCTATGCTCCATACACGACAGCAGTGTAAACTTTTATTATAAAGCTTGGAACCTAAGATATACAGAATTATCCCTCTGTATTTAAGTTAGTTCCTTCCGTATTTAGAAAGAGACAAGAATACCCATACCAAATAGTTAGTTGAGGACTGTCTATAGGATTGTATGAAGTATTGTAAGAATGTGAACATGAAGATGAAAATCCTGCAGACAAAATGGGAGTGGACAGAAGGAAATCAGTTTGAAGATGTGATGGGAACTACTTTAATCCAAGGTACTGCTATTTAAACCACCCCTAAACTTTCTTCCTAAAAACAGTAAGAAAAATGAAGGTGGGGGGGGGGGGTTTAGAGAAAAAAAATCCACATTACTCTATTCTTATTTTACTATTAGGAAAGAAAAGCATTTTAGGGATTTCCTTTTTTTCTTTTCTTTCCTTTTTTTGTTTTTTGAGACAAAGTTTCACTTTGCCACCCTTGGCATCATAGTTCACAGCAACCTCAAACTCTCCAGCTCAAGTGATTCTCTAGCCTCAGCTTTCCAAGTAGCTGAGACTACAGGTGCCTGCCACAACACCTGGCTATTTTCAGAGACAGAGTCTCACTCTTTCTCAGGCTGATCTTTAACTCCTGAGCTCAGGCAATCCACCCATTTCTCGAGAAATTTTCTTTTCTTTTTCTTTCTTTTTTTTTTTTTTTGCAGTTTTTGGCCAGGGCCCTACTCCTTTGAGCCACAGGCGCCACTCTAAGAAATTTTCTTGAGAGCAGTTTATGATACCGGTATCTATTTTCAAAATTTAAATTAGAAACATTCAGAAAAGCTATTCACATGTAAAATTAGTTTTCTAAAACATCATTTGCATGAAAATATAACCAGTGCACTGAAGAATCAACACAAGGCAAGAGCCTGGAGATGGCCCTACCTTCCACAGTGACCTCAATTTCAGGAACCTTTGAATTGCTCCCAGGGCTGCGTGGTCTTTTGGGGGATTGCAATGCTATAAAACAAGCACAGAATTATATATCTTGTAACAAACAAACAAACAAAGGGAGTGCTTTATAAAAGCAGAGTATTAAAATTCATACAGTTTGCTCTTTTCAAAGAAAGCTGAAGAATTAAGCTGGTAGTGTAATCCTCTACATGGTTTCAACAAAGCTGTGGAAATATGAATGGAGGATTGCAAATATGAAATTCTAAACTAAATGTTTAAAAAAGAAAAAAGGTCCATTAAATAAAATAAAAAAGAAACAAACTGAAAGACCCACAAAGACATTGGCCAATGATTCAGTATGACTGAAAGAATGTTTTAGTGCACTGAAATATACTAATGAATATACATAATCTCTTACCTTTAGTGTTTATTTTACTAGCCATTCCAGGAGGCAAGTAGGAAATAACTAGTTCAGGCCTAGAAAGAAAACCAAGAAATGTGACAGTTGCCAGTCCAATAAGGGTCTTCACAGCTCCTTAAAAACAATCATGACCAGTGTTTTTTTATAAAGGTGTTTAGAGAGTCATCCTGTAACAAAACAATGATTCTACCATTATGGAAAAAATCCCTGACTTTTCCTTCCTGTAACTATCTGATAAAAAGAGTAAATGACTTCTTTCAAGAAAAAGGAAATTATTAACACTAGTTTACTTTCTTCAACCACTGAAATTCTGCAGGAATGTAGATAAGAAACTCAATCACTAATACTTAGTTGCTCACAAGATGACTGGGAATAACAGAACAGATAAAAACCAACATTTTAAAATTCTACTCAAGAGTTCAGGAATAGTAAGTGGAGTCTCTAAACACCACCAGGCGGCCAGTTGTTACTATTCTTCTTGTACTGATGAAATAAATACAGGATAGAGTATTTGCAGAGGCAATAGACAATGCCAGGATGGTAGCTTGGAGCCTAGCTTTTGCATCAAGGACTTCAAAACCATACCTGCTACTTCCAGCTAGGGAAAAAAAACTGAACAGAAATATGATTTTATTTAATTCCAGACATGACTACAATGCCAAAAAGAACTTACCTTACAGAAAAAAAAAGAACTTACTTTTTAACAACAAACTTGATTTTATTACTCCCACGGACAATCCTTTCAAGCCGTGGAATTCCAAACCAGGTAGGGCTTCTAAAGGGAATTCCTTCAGGCAAGCCTTCTACATAAAGGAACTCCGGATTTGATTCAAAGACAGGATATGGTACTTTTACTGCCTCAGTGAGTCCAAGAGCTTGAGCTGAAAGTGTAAGAGAACATAATTTATGAAAGATAAAAATTTACACAACTTTTTGTGTTTGCATTCTCAAATAACATTATGTTCAAGTTCTCAATAATCTAGCAATACCCATGTAATATTGAAGGCATTTTGCTTAGTATATTGGGCAAATCTGAAGAACAAACCTAAAAAAATAAGTACTTTTAAGAGGAACATTAAACACTTTAAATCAAAAGGATAGTTATGTTATTAGTCAAAACAATCTGTGTTCTGGGCAGAACTCAACTAAGGCCATTTTACATAATGGCACCTATCCAGCCTTTGTGTTACCATCTAGATTCAAGCTGGCTATTTACAGACAGGAGCAGTGTGTACTGCACTGAAGCAGAACTCATTAAGTTAGAGTAATCAGAGGCAGAGTAATCAAGATTCCTAATCTGGGACACAAAATGTCAACACCAGGTGTTAAAATAATGGATAGGAATGCCCAGGAATACTGCTATCACTCCCCACTCCTTACTTCCTTCTCCATGACAGATACACCCAATGAACTGAAACACTCTTGCTGAGCCTCCTCAGAATCCTTCTCAAGACAGCGCTCCAGGAAACCGCTGTCAACAAATCTAAGTTGAAACAAATGGTGAAACCTATTTGCCACACTGGTGTCAGCCAGATGAGAAGCACAGACAATGGAACTAGATTCATCCCGTCTCCTCCCTTCCTCTCCCATTGTGACATATGAGAAAACTAAATCCACGATAAATACAGCAATTGGCTTGGCTTAAATAGTTGAGTTTAGTAGTAGAAATAAACTAATACCCAATTTCTGGATCTTTCCTTCTTTCAGTCTTGAACTTTCATAATTAATTCAGACATGGCCTTCATTCATGGTTTTTTGTTGTTTTGTTTTTGTGCAGTTTTTGGTGGGGGGGCTGGGTTTGAACCTGCCATCTCCGGCATATGGGGCCGGCACCATACTCCTTTGAGCCACAGGCACCGCCCCATTCATGTTTTTAAAATAAGACATAACCAGTGTATTTTACTCACCAAATTTCAAATTAAAAATCTCTTCCACTTGCTTCCGTAACTTGGTAATTCTGACATTCCAATCTTCTTTGACTAGAAATCAAAAATAAATCAAAATAATAATGTTCTTTATTAGTACTGACACAAATTAGATCGGATTTAGGGATTAGAATGTAGATATCTGTCTTTCCAATGACCGTCTTTAATTCAATTTCATTTAAAAACAAAAGCTTTGGGTCTTAAGGGAAACAATAATTTTCTGTATTTGTTAAGTATCAGAAGAACTGCAGGGAGGAGAATTCATATTTAAATTCACAGTATAAATAGAGTACTCAAAAGTAGTAGTTCTCACACATTCTTCCTTGGAAGTGTATCAGGGAACTGTCAGGGCTGGGAAACGAGCCATGAAAGGTCAAAGTGTAATTTCACTTATACTTGCTTTCTGTACAGGCAGTCCTTGCTTTATTTAGCTAACAAATGTGTGCCTAGAAATCCACATAAAGCAAAATTTCACTAATCAAAGCAGGTTTCCCCATTAGACATAAATGGTAAAGGAATTAGGGAAATGTCACTCAAACATACATCTACAATCTGGTTTATTTTCCTACCCATTATTTGTAAGATAAACATTACCTCTTAAATGTATCAAAAATAAATAAAAACAGGATAAGCCACTATAAAAGACATGTAGAATCTAACTTGGTCAGCTGTTGTGGGCTTACTGGAGGAACTATGGATGGAGAGGATGGGATAGAATTAGGGACAATGGAGGACAAACAGACTTATTGGATATTAAGAAGAGGTCAAGAGGGAGAGAGAAAATACTGGTAGAGAGTGGAAGAATCGTTTACACAAGGAACTCATCAATGTTTGTTGACAAAGGCAGTGGAAAATGCTAAAAAATTTCTGAAAATATTGCTGAAGGTTGGTGACTTCAGAAAATTTTTTTTATCTTGAGACAGAGTCTCACTATGTTGCCCTGAGTAGAGTGCCATAACGTCATAGCTCACAGCACCTTCCAACTCTTGGGCTTAAGCAATTCCCTTCCTTCAGCCTCCCAAGTAGCTGGGACTAGAGGCGCCTGCCACAACATCTGGCTATTTTTTGTTACAGGTGTCACTGTTGTTTAGCAGGCCTGGGCCAGATTTGAACCTGCCTGCCTTGGTGTATGTGGCTGGCGCTGTAACCACTATTCTACAGGCGCTGAGCCAGAAAATATGTTAACATTTCTTTTACCTTAAAAGAAAACCCAGCATGTCAGGGGTTTAATATGAGTTGCATTTTCCTTCTGGATTTCACAGTAGTCTAAGCATTTGGCCACAGGAAACTCTGGTATAAACCAAATTTGAGTGACTATTAATAAAGACATCTAGACTCTCCTTCTATAAGGTCAACTGCTTCTGTTAACTTGCTGCTCAACATATTCTGTCCATCCCCTTTCTCTAGCATTTGCTATACCTACGTGCAGCCTGATCTTCACACCGCACCTCACTATTCTTCACCCTTCAAAGCTCCATTATCTGTCTACCTCTACACCCTTCTCATATGTGACATCTACCTTTCACCAAACTGAGGACAAAGTACACCCAAGCAGACATTTCTTTTTTTTTTTTTTTTTGAGACAAAGCCTCAAAACTTTCTACCCTTCATAAAAGACCTTAGTTAAAGGGAGAACTAAATGTAGTTCTCCATTCCAGCAAAACCTTATATGGGTAGAGTGCTGTGGCATCACAGCTCACAGCAACTCCAACTCCTGGGTTCAAGCGAGTCTTCTGCCTCAGTCTCCCAAGTAGCTGGGACCACAGGCGCCTGCCACAACACTTGGCTATTTTTTGGTTGCAGCCGTCATTGTTGTTTGGCAGGCCAGGGTTGGATTCGAACTCACCACCTTAGGTGTATGTGGCTGGAGCCTTAGCCACTTGAGCCACAGGCACCGAGACAAGCAGATATTTCTAATGGCAATAACTAATAAAAATCTTTTGTCATGTAGTCCTGACTTCAATTATTTCATCAATAGAATACTGCCTGGTCCACTGGCAGGCCATATAAGGTTTTACTGGAATGGAGAACTACAACCTTTAACTAAGGTCTTTTATGAAGGGTAGAAAGTTTAGATTCTGGCTTGGTGCCTGTGGCTCAAGCGGTTAAGGTGCCAGCCACGTCCAGTCCAGGCCCACCAAACAACAATGACGGCTGCAACCAAAAAAAGAAAACAATAGCCGGGTGTTGTAGTGGGCACCTGTAGTCACAGCTACTTGGGAGGCTGGGGCAAGAGAATCACTTAAGCCTGGGAGTTAGAGGTTGCTGTGAGCCATTGCACTCTACCCAGGGTGACAGTTTTAGGCTCTGTCTCCAAAAAAAAAGGAAGTTTAGATTCTCCCTTTGATGACATGCCTTTACACTGTTCCTGAAGATAGCAAATCAAGTATTGCTTCATGACTCAATCCTTGGAGTAACATCCATGGTATCTCCATATTCTTTAATAGTCTACCATTAGCAGGTTTTGCTAATAAAGCCGCCCCTAATAAAAACAGTGACGGGCTAGGCACCTGTAGCACAGTGGTTATGGTGCCGGCCACATACACAGGAGCTGGAGGGTTCGAACCCAGCCCTGCCAGCTAACCAATAATGACAACTACAACAAAAAAATAGCCAGGCATTGTGGCGGGCGCCTGTAGTCCCAGCTACTTGGGAGGCTGAGGGAAGAGAATGGCTTAAGCCCAGGAGTTGGAGGTTGCTATAAGTTGTTGGCACCATGGCACTCCACCAAGGGTGACATAGTGAGACTCTGTCTCAAAAAGAAAAAGAAAAAGAAAAAAAAAACCCCAAAAAAACAAACAGAGACTGCACTAAATTTTTTTTTTTTTAAGACAGAGCCTCAAGCTGTCACCCTGGATAGAGTGCTGTGACATCACAGCTCACAGTAACCTTCCAACTCCTGGGCTCAAGCAATTCTCCTGCCTCCATCTCCCAAGTAGCTGGGACTACAGGCACCCACCACAATGCCTGGTTATTTTTTGGTTGCTAGGTGTAATTGTTGTTTGGTGGGCCTGGGCTGGATTCAAACCTGCCAGCTCAGGTGTATGTGGCTGGCGCCTTAGCTGCTTGAGCCACAGACGCAGAACCGACTGCATTAATCTTGAATTTGAGGTCTGTCTTACAAAATAAAGACTTCTATAGGATTAATCATATTCAGATTAATCCATTCTGATGATCTACCTTCAGGAATAGTCTTCCTTCTCCATTACTTCCCTTAGCAAACAATGTGCCACTTCCGATCTTTAGTTCATCACTAATACTAATTTAATCACTAATCAAAGCATGCTGAGGGGTTAACCTCTAAGCTAAGTACTGATTTATCTTTTTCATAGCAGGACTTGTGACACAGGAAAATTTTATTTCCTTAGTACAGTTTTTCTCAATCACCTTCTCTGTAATCTTATGCACAAAATCTATTTGGCATTCTGACTAACCTTTAATAATTGCCCCCAGGTACACTGAGAGGTTAAGGAGCAGTATTTTAGGATATATCTACAAACCCAACTTGCATACTAGCTCACACTGTACAAATGGGAATAAACTTTTTTTTTTTTTTTTTTGAGACGGAGCCTCAAGCTATCCCCCTGGGTAGAGTGTGATGGCATCACAGCTCATAGCAACCTCCAACTCCTGGGCTCAAACGAGTCTCCTGCCTCCGCCTCCCAAGTAGCTGGGATCACAGGCGCCCGCCACAACGCCCGGCCATTTTTTGGTTGCAGCCATCATTGTTGTTTGGCGGGCCTGGGTGGGGGATTCAAACCCGCCACCTTAGGTGTACGTGGCTGGCGCCTTAGCCGATTGAGCCACAGGCGCCAAGCCCAGAATGCAATTCTTTAGAAGTCCCACAGAAGGCAAACCTTCCCATTTAGTGGATCTGCTAACATCACTACCCAATGGCACTATGGAAGATATTTCAAAGAACCTGGTTAACACCACAGTACAGTAAACATACCTGTGGGGCCTATACATGCCAGTCAACATGCTAAGCAATTAATTTTCTGTTTAGAAAATAATTTTTTCCTTAATAAAATCTAAATTTCCTTTTTTTTTTTTTGCAGTTTTTGGCCGGGGCCGGATTTGAACCCAGCACCTCCAGCATATGGGGCCGGTCCCCTACTCCTTTGAGCCACAGGCACCGCCCAAGTAAATTCTTTTTTTTTTTTGCAGCAGCAGCTTTTGGCTGGGGCTGGGTTTGAATCTGCCACCTCCGGCATATGCCATTGCCCTACTCCTTTGAGCCACAGGCACTGCCTTTTTTAAAGGTTTTTTTGGAGACAGAGTCTATGTTACCCTCAGTAGAGTGCTGTGCCATCACAGCTCACAGCAATCTCAAACTCCTGGGCTTAAGCGATTTTCCTGCCTCAGCCTCCCCAGCAGCTGGGACCACAGGCACCAGCCACAATGCCCCACTGTTTTTTTGTTGCAGTTGTCATTGTTGCCCAACAGGCCCAGGCTAGGTTTCAACCCGTCAGCCTCGGTGAATGTGGCTGGTGCCATAACCACTGTGCTGTGGGTGCCAAGCCTAAAATCTAAATTTTCACTGGGTGTGGTGGCTCGCTCCTGTAATCCCAGCACTGTGGGAGGCTGAGGCGGGAGGATTGCTTGAGCTCAGGAGTTAGAGACTTGTCTGAGCAAGAGTGAGACCTCAAATCATGAAAAAAATGGAAAAACCCAGCCAGGCACAGTGACAAGCATCTGTAATCCCAGCGGCTTTGGAAGCTGAGGCAGCAGGATGCCCACAGCCTGAGTCTGAGGTTGCAGTGAGCTATGATGCCATTGCAATCTTCTCAGGGCATAGGGTAGAGGTCTGTCTTGACAAAAAAAAAAAGAAAACCTAAATTTTTAAAACCAAATTAATTTATCCTTGAAGTCACTTTTGGCAAAGTATACAACTAAAAAAGACTCCTTTTTTTCCCTCTTCCAACCTAAGGATTAAACAAACATCTTTTGCTGTTCCACATATAAAACGGCAGCCATGGAAAATCTACTCCAGGCTTATCTCATAACTGCTCCCCCAAATAGGGGTCACAGCTCAAAGCCCAGGTATATCTGCATTGCTTCTCTCCCATTTCAAAGAATGCAAATCAGGCAGCAAGATAGAAGTTGGAAGAGAGTAGCTCTAATTCTCCCTTTGGTGTCTTTTCATTTTGTCCTCCCTGCTTCTATAAAGGCCCCAAATTGAGAGTTCTTATCAGAGAGCATGACCATTATAAGTAGTAAACCTGACTTTAAAAACTCTAAAGAAAAGAAAAATCTATAGATTTCAAAAGAACTTTTAAAACTGGGACTTCGAGTGGTAATTATTGAAAGAATATCACTGATCCTGAATAACCAAACAGCGTATTTCCTCCTCATCCCCAAAATGTGACTCCAGCTCCAGCCTGAGCATGCCCCTGCCTCCATACCAAAGGCCTTCTCTGGTCTGGAACATGTTAAAGAAGCCAAGTTCTCCACTACAGGAGAGCCTAGGTCTGTGGACATTCTGGGATATGACTAAGGGTACCCATCAGACATAGACACCAAACCAGTCTAATATAGATAGAAAGCCCTTCTTTAGGTCCAGAGCAAAGGTTTCTCAGTGCCCTAGAATGAGAAGAAATACCTAGCCAGCTAAGTCCCCAGGGTCTACCCAATCTGGACAACAACTCAAGCGAGACACTCCTTTCTCTCCACTAGAGTGTTAGTCATTCTGAGAAAATGCATTAGCCCAAGCAAAGGACATAAAGCTAAGGCTAAAAACCGATCCAGCACCTGGCTTGAAGCTTCCGCACCATCTCTTCATCTTGCCGGGCCTGTCTCTCATCCTCAAGAGCCTCCTGCAGCTTTAGGTACATGTCTTCGAGTTCCCGGACTCGCTGCAAATACTGTTCCAGTTCAGAGGACTTTTGAGCAACCTGTTCTTCCATCTGCTGTCTGATCTGATGGTATAAAACGGTCATGTTGAATACACAGACTTCTTCCTCAGGGAAACCCTCTCCCTCCCCCTCCGCAGCCCCAGTGTACCCCTCAATAGCCCATCAGGATTGGGCTTTGAGCCCTGGCCTTTAATCTGTTAATAAAAGATGGAGGAGTTGGGGAGCACCATACCCAATACTAAAAGTAAAGGAGTCTGGGAAACACAAACTACAGCTTTGGATGCTGTGACACCTGTCCTGGTTTATTTTCTATCCCTTCCATTCCATATTTTAAGACTTGAGTCAAGAAAGAAAAGTTTCCCTGTATAATTACTCTTTAAATTCTTTTCTGTCTGAAAGCCACAACCTCTTCACCAACCCAGTCTTCTCTAAAAGCAGTTAAATCTTTTCCCAGGCAGAGCAGCCAGAGTGTTGGAAAGGCAAGGAAAGAACAGCCTACAGAGACTCCTCCTGTGCCCACCTGGCTGCCTCCACTTCTCCTTTTGCTCCTCTCTAGGACAACTGCAGGACTCAGAGAGTTCAATTACTGTTTTAACAAGTTATAGGGCTTTCTTTTCCCCTTATAGGTTAAAGAGTTTTGAACCCCTGCCTTAAAAATCAAGAGAAGGCCATTCTAAATATAATCCCATACACGTGAGCCTGTGTCTCTGCCATTTATATTTTCACTTGCATTAGCTCACTTTGTCTTCATAAGAGTCATGAGAGATTGTATGATCATCCTGCATTTACAGAGACAGCCAGTGCTCAGCAGGTGTAGAGAGGAAACGAGCCAGACCTCTGGCTGTGAGGGTGGCACTACTTGACATCACATCTGCCTTCCTCCAGGTACTTGCCTCTCATAACCCAAAAATGCCTCTTTCAACTCTAAGCAACAAAAGGCGACTAAAGGAAATGTCACCTGCATATGTGTATTTAGACACTGGGCTCCATGCTGGGTGCTCTCCCATGTAGTATCACTTAATGCAAGATCTGTGTTCTAACTATCTAAAGCAACCTGAACCTGGGGTCTCTTGGGGATAGGAGCCTCTAAGACAGCGGTTCTCAACCTATGGGTCATGACCCACAGGAACTGTATTAAAAGGCCGCAGCATTAGGAAGATTGAACTGCTGCTCTAAGATGAATCAAAGCTACCAAGAGCAGCAACCCAGGATCCAGATGTTCTTATGACTTCAGACCACTCTCCCCAGTTTAGCTCATTATAGGGGAGAAATACCATGGAACCAATGCTCGCTTTTTCTATAGCTATTGAAGGAAATAAAAAATTTCACCCCAAGTACACTTCCTTGACACACTTTGAGATGGCCTGCAAACAGAAGTTGCTGTCTTTGTGGGGGAGATTTGCATCTGTAGAGAAAATCTGCACTGAGGCAGCTAGGTTTTCTCTGAGGCCTTCCCCTGTCCAGATCTAGGAAAGATTAACCAAGAGTCTGACATTTTAAAGATCTCAGAGAAACATTTGCCACCTATTCTCTCTGAGGGCTGCAGCCTGTGCAATTTCATCTATATACCACCACCAACTTTGCCAGCCCGGCCCCCTCCTTCCCCCCACCATGAACTGTTTTGCCGCAATCCAAGTTGGGATTCTTTCTGTAACCTCAAGATGGTATATAAAGCTTCTGAAGCCCAATGAGGGCTTGGGGGCTGTCACTTGGTGGTTCTCCATTTGTACACATTCATAAATTTGTATGCCTTTTCTCTAGTTAACCTGCCTTTTGTCAGGTGATTCTAGTGAATTTTCATAAGGTGAAATGGAAGTTTTCCCTTGGCCCCTAACATTTATTTTCCAAAGCAGAACTCTTAAGAATGAAAGAGATTTTAATTAATATTATACCGGGAAGACAGGGAATGTCTAAGGCAACCCAGGATGTATCATCACCCTCACCAAGCACTTATTGGTGCAAAAATATCTATTTAGATGTCTTGAAAACAAGGTTTCTGTTTTGTACCTTTACATCTTTGGCACAATGGCTGGTATATAGAAGGTACTCATGAACAGATAATGAATGAATGAACAACACAACTTTCCCAACAGCCCACTGCAAGTCAGTGGCAGAACCAGGCTGATGAGATGGCCTCACTGCTCCCAGCCCTTCCCCCGTCCCCCACTCTGGCTGGCTCTGTGAGCTACCAGCAGCTTTCCCCAGCCACGTGGCACTCACAAGCTTCTCTCGCTCCAGCTCTGTGCTGAACCGGTCCTGCAGTTCCACTTGAGTCTGAAGGCGTTTCTTTTCCTCTTCTGCGGCGCGAGACGCTGCTTCTTCCAGTTTCTACCCAATGAAAAAAAATCCACAGATTGTTACAGTGGAAGTACATTAGAGAGAGAGAGAGAGAGAGAGTCCCATTTAAACATGTGGAAGAAGCCAAACAATTCTCAACATTCAAGAAAGACAGAATAAAAACTGGCAGCTCCGTTGGAATTCCGTCCCAATAATTTGTCAAATCAACACACAAAACAAATTAGTAAATGAATGACTATTGATATAAACCTGAGCAAAATTTTACAAAGAAAATTTTCGTACAATCACTGAATTAAATTCATTCATCACTGCATTCATGAGGTGTGAGAGTTATCTCTGGAGCTCCTTCTGCACAGTTTTGTCATCTTACGCATTATTCCTTAAAACTTTTAGCAGATCTCTGGCTTGGCGCCTGTGGCTCAATTGGCTAAGGCGCCAGCCACATACACCTAAGGTGGTGGGTTCGAATCCCCAGCCCGGGCCGCCAAACAACAATGACAGCTGCAACCAAAAAATGGCCGGGCGTTGTGGCGGGCACCTGTGGTCCCAGCTGCTTGGGAGGCGGAGGCAGGAGACTCGCTTGAGCCCAGGAGTTGGAGGTTGCTATGAGCTGTGATGCCAT
>CAUYQV010125421.1:0-15285 GCA_963574575.1 Galagoides demidoff
TTGTTTTGTTTTTGAGATGTGACAGAGTCTCACTATATTGCCCTCGATAGAGTGCTGTGGCATTGCAGCTCACAGCAACCTCAAACTCTTGGGCTTAAGTGATTCTCTTGCCTCAGCCTCCCAAGTAGTTGGGACTACAGGTGCCCCCCACACGCCCGGCTATTATTTTGTTGTAGCTGTCATTGTTGTTTAGCAGACCCGGGCGGGGTTTGAACCCACCAGCTTCAGTGTATTTGGTGGGCGCCCTGACCACTCAGCTATGGGCACCGAGCCTATTTTTATTTTTTGGAAATAGAACCTTGTTCTGTTGCCCTGGCTATAGTACAATGGTGTCACCACTGCAAACTCAAACTCTGGGATTCAATGATCCACCTACCTAAGCCTCCTGAGTAGCTAAGACTACAGGCATATGCCACCGCACCCAGCTATTTATTTATTCATTTTTATACAAACGGAATCTCAGCCTTTTGCTCAGGCTGGTCTTGAACTTCTAAGCTCAAGTGATCTTCCTGCCTAGGGCTCCCAGAGTGCTAAGATGAAAGGCAAGAGCTACTGTGCCCAGCCCTGCTTCATTTTATTTTAAAAAATTCTGTTTCCTCCTAATCAAACCTTGACTATTATCTAGTTTGAAGAAACTCTCAAACTGTCCTCTCCCTTAATAACCCATCAATCTTATTTATTCCCAACTTATCACTTTCAGAATTGCTTCATTTGGGTGATTTTCTCAGATTCCCCAAATATACCAAGCTCATTCTCAACCCTGCACCTTCATAAAGTAGCTGTACTTACTGAGAAGACCCTGCCTTTCCCCCTAGGCATAGCAAAACACCAATGCCTGTTGCTACTGTAGGTAGAGCCCTCTCACGTAATTATCATGTATATTGGGCGGTGCCTGTGGCTCAGTGCATAGGGCGCCTGACCCATAGACTGAGGGTGGTGGGTTCGAACTGGGCCCTGGTCAAATTGCAACGATGACAACAACAACAAAAAATAACAGGATGTTGTGGCGGGTGGCTATAGTCCCACTTACTCAGGAGGCTGAAGTAAGAGAAACACCTAAGTCCAAGAGCTGAAAGTTGCTGTGAGCAGTGTGACGCCATAGCATTCACCCAGGGTGACAAAGTGAGACTCTGTCTTTTAAAAAAAAAATTATCAAGTATATTGTGTTTTATGCTAAATCATCATCTTAAAATCAGGGATCATTCCAACTACACAGGAGGCTGAGGCAGGAGGATGACTCACTGGAGCCCAGAAGTTCAAGGTCAGCCTGGACAACATAGTGAGACCATATCGCCAGAAAAAGGTAGGGATCATATCTTCACTTACTGTGTATCTTTCACAGTCCTTTACAGAGAACTGAGCAGCTATCAGACATCCAATAAATACTTACTGATTCTCAACTTGTGCCCTACAGATTTTTAAAAATCCATTTCTATTGACTTCAACTACAGTTTTTAACTCAAATTACAATGTTGAAGTTATAATGAGATTCTGGAGATAACATGACTCAAAATGTGTATAGCATACTGGAATTTAGAAAATACTGTCATATTCTATAATCTTTACAAGTGGATAGAAGGCATGTACTGTCCCTATATTATAGATAAGACCACTGAGACTCAGCATGGGTAATCTTGGCCAAAGCAGACTGCTGGTAAGTGGCAGAAATAGATTGGCCACAGTCTGACTGAGCCTTGGGAGCAGTTTGCTTTCTATCATAGGCCTAGAGAGCGGAATGTTATGATGGGTGTGGTGAGGGACTCTCCTAGAAACAGTGCTCTAGAGACAGCCTTCAAGAAGCCCTGGTTGCCCCTCCGTCCTGTGAAGGCTCCATGAATGGACTGGCCTGTGGGAACTCCACCCGCATCTGCAGCATGTATCTGCAGCCCGGAACCCAAGTATCTCTGTGGCCCTGGATGTTCCTCAGGAGAGATTCGGCCCACATTTAAGTGCCAGATGATAGAAGGAAATGGCCAAACGGTGTAGGCATTTTTGCCAAGTTGGATTGGGAGCAAGTGTGACTAAGCCAATGGGACTAGAGGTGGCAAACAATTCGTGTCTGGTTGGAATCAAGCTCTGTGTTGGTGATAACACTTCCAGAGCAAGCGAGGGTGACCATAAACTCGTGTTCCAAGGAGCCCTGTGAAGGAATGAGCGGCACACACTCACGTTATTTAGCAGAGCTCCGCCGGTGGGGCTCATCTTTTAACCTCAGCAAGAACGGCGATGTCGACAATGCCCTTGCCAGGCTTTCCCTGCCTGCTGTGAGCCCAGCAGAAGCTTGTAAAGGCAGAACTTTGGGGCCCAGACGTCTTGTTTCTGCTGCTTTTGCCAAAGAGTTGCTCCAGAGGAGGTTTGCATTGTGCTATAATCACATGGTTTGCAAAATGATAGTTAAGAGTCTGTTAGCATTTCCACCCCAAACCTCATATTTTCAGCTGCTCACAGTGACTCAAATATAAGAATTCTCTTTAGGCTGAAATTTGGCACACAGGGTCTCAGGCCCAGCTGGGGAGCAATTTCAACCTTTTTTGGGACCGGATTTCAATAACATCCATTTGGCTCTTTTTGAATAACAGCAGAAGTACAACAGAAGAGAAGTTAGCATTTTTATAGCAAAATGTTGCCATTATGTGACTCAAGAATTGGTACGAAGGGGTGGGGGGAACCCACCCTAGCAACTCCCAATAAACCCTGGCAGGTGATTAGCCTTTGAGTGGACTAAGCATGTATACTCTTTTCTTAAATATATATTAAAAAAATCCAACTGCTAGTCTGTTGTTCAGAACAGAGGAAAGATTTTGTTTAATAACATATTGTGTTTTTGAAAAGCAAAGTTGACTCAGGAACAATGACACATACCAGTGGATATTGAATTTCTACTACACCCACTCCTCAGTGCAACTGGGGCAGTGGCAAATTATAGGATGCAACTGAGTTCCCAAATGTAAAGGGAAAAAATTGCAAGTGGGTGGGGGAAAAGGGAGGGGAGGGCAGCACCATGACCGCAAAGAGGATATGAGGAATGTTGCTGGTGATCTAAGATCAGGGACCTGAAATTGGGTTCTTCCCTCTGGAAGGAAGAAGACCTCAGAACTCAGATTTTCTGCACCACCCCCAACTCACTAATGACAATTCATCAAATTACAAACAGATTCCAAAAAAGGGAAATGATTCCAAGATTTTTTTTAATGAAATAATTCAGGAAAAAAAAAGACATGGAGAATAATAAAAGACATGCTCATGAATCCACCACTTGTAAATCAAATAAAACATTGCAAATACAGTCAAAGTCCTCTCTGTATATTTATGAACTGCCTTGATGGCTTTCTTTTCTCTCAATGTGTAGATTTATGGTTGTTCTCTTTACATATGATGTTATATCTCCCGTTTGTATTTTATGAAAGTAATTATTAATACCGGTATCTATGATTCCTTCTATATTATTCAAGTTTATCTAAATTCTGTTTCAATGTATGCTTTTTCTTTCCAGAAGTTCCTATGTTTCACCAATGAACAGTAGTCACACATACCTTGGTTGGCAACTTGAAATTCAAAAATACCTTTCTTGGCTGAAGTCAAATGAAGATCATTTTCCTCAACCTCTACAAAGACAATACCCCAACACACCTTAGGAATTTTCTGGCTGTTATATTACTATGTATAGGGATTGATCCCCAACACCTTTAAATTCCAGCTTTTGTATACTATGCTGTCACATCAAACTGCCTTTTCTGCAGTCTGGAAAACTGCCTCCTTGATGTGGGCATTAGCCCCATCCCATCTATGCTGATCAACACGTTTACAAACAGAAACCTTGATTTCCAGGTGCCTGGATTCAGTGTGCTACCCCAGTGCTGTCCTGATCATCTAAACATGATCTTGGGAGAGCTTCTAACCAGACTTTATAAAGAAAGTGGTTTTACTCAGTGGCGCCGGCCCCATATACTGAGGGTGGCGGGTTCAAACCCAGCCCTGCCAAACTGCAAAAAAATAAAAAGCTGGGTGCTGTGGCGGGTACCTGTAGTCCCAGCTAATTGGGAGGCTGAGGCAAGAGAATCAGCTAAGCCCAAGACTGGTGGTTGCTGTGAGCTGTGACGCTGATGCCACAGCACTCTACCAAGGGCGACAAAGTAAGACTCTGTCTCTAAAAAAAAAAAAAATTTGTTTTACTGACTCAGTCAAATATCAGATCTGGAGATAAATTTGACCCCAAAAGTCCCCACGCAGTGGTGTGTGCAAGTCACGATAGTTCCCTCTCCAGAGGCCACCCCCAACCATTCCTGAGTCACAGACCCCTGATTTTGTTCATGTGCCTCTGAAAGCTGGGCCCCTGTCCAGCCCTGGGGTAAAAAGCAGCACAGAAGAGTGATTCAGAGTCTGGGTTCACGATTCCTGCATTTAGTACTCATGTGACCTTACGTAAGTTACTAAGACTATTGTGTCTCAGTTTGATTCCTCTTGTCAGAGATTATGATAGCCAATATGCCAGGGGTGGTAGAGTTAAAAACAAAAACTTGGGAACTTGTTAACGCTATTGAGTCACTAAATTAACCAACTGTAGAATATAAGGTCCCTGAAGGCAGGGATTATTGTCTGCTTTATTCACTCATATATTGCTAGCACCTAGAACAGTGCCTGGCACACAGCAGGGGCTCAATAGATATTGGCCACATTGAATTGATATGAATCTCAGACTCACCAAATTTCAGGCAAGACTTTTTGTTATGTGAGATAATAAATCTACTATTATTTGTAGCCAAAATATTTTGATACACACATTTTTGTGAAGACCAGTGTTTTTCAACCTTTTCTATTTCATGGCACACTTGAACCTATACTTAAACTTCCATGGTACACTTAAATTGTGTTGATTAAAAAAAGAAATAAAGACCAGGCATGGTGGCTCACGACTGTGATCCTACCATTCTGGGAGGCTGAGGTGGGTGGATTGCTTAAGCTCAGGAGTTTGAGAGCAGCCCAAGAAAGAATGAGACCCTTTCTCTACTAAAAATAGGAAAAAATAGCTGGGTGTTGTGGCGGGCATCTATAGTCTCAGCTACTTGAGAGGCTGAGAGAAGAGGATTGCTAGAAACCAGGAGTTTGAGGTTGCTGTGAGCTATGACACAAGAGTCTACCCATGGTGACAGAGTGAGAGTCTGTCTCAAAAATAAATAAATAAAAGCAAATATATATATATATATACTTACCATGCTTTGAATTTCTTTCAAAAATAATTTAGTTAATGATCTTTAAAATTTTTGTTGCCTACCTAAGACCATCTCACAGCACACCAGTTGTAAATCACTGGCCTAGACAATATCCTTCTTTCAAAGAAGAGTTCTCTCTGCCCACAGACAGACATGGTTGTGATGAGAGCTGGGTTAATACGTTGTGACCCTGAAGCTGCTGTTTCTTCCTTCACGGGTAGGTGCTTGACCCAAACTGGACTGAGCTCAGGAATTTGGAATGGATTTGCATCAGTCTTGCTGCTGAACGGAAACCTGAGCACTATTGGCAGTTTCGTTTCCCAGGGGACCTGGGCAGGCGAGCTGTCCACAAGGAAACAGCAGAGCAGACAGGCTGGCAAAGCAGACGACAGACACCGGGCCTGAGGTCTTCAAGTGTGGTGCCAGTTGTTTTGAGACCCACCTATAATACATTCCAGTTCTCGGAGTCTGGGAAACACATGGGTTTTCTTATAATAAAGTCTTATTTCTCTTTAGGCTATTTTGAGTTGGGCTCCTGTTAATTGCAGAGAAAAGATCCCAAAGTGTGTTTTTGTTTTGTTTTTAATTATAACTATGAATTCCGAGCAAACCACACCTTACTTCCTACAACGATTGTGTACACCCATGAAAAGTAAACCCTTTAAATAGAGTAGAAACACTCAGGAACAAATATAACCCAAAACATAAGCGTAAAACGTAAGCATAAAATCTTTGCAAACTTCCATGAGGAACAAACTATAGAAGCCCCGACATCTCAAGTCTACCTTTAACCCACCCTTGTCAGCCCTTCCTAATCCAATCCTCTTTGTCCATACAAACATGTTGCCTCAGAGATTCTTGAAGGTTTTATTTATTTAATTTATTTTGAAACAGAGTCTTACTTTGTTGCCTTTGGTAGAGTGCTGTGGAGTCAGAGCTCACAGCAACTTCAGCTCAAGTGATCCTCTTGCTGCAGCCTCCCAAGTAGCCGGAACTACAGCATCTGCCACAACGCCCAGCTATTTTCTGGAGACGGGGTCTTGCTCTGGCTCAGGCTGGTCTCAAACCTGTGAGCTCAGGCAATCCACTCGCCTCGGCCTCCCAGAGTACTCGGATTATAGGTACGAGCGATGGCACCTGGCCTTCTGCAAGGTTTTTAATACTGTGCTTCAATACTATCCCTGGTTTGGCCAACTCAGTGGGAAACTCAGAAACTGGACAACCTTTGTCTTCTCGGTGTTCAGACCATAGCTCCTGAAGTTCTCTCTTTTTCTAACCACTTTAAAACGACTTCAGAGTTTTGCTTTTATTTTTCTTTGAGTTCTCAACATGTAACTCCAAGTACTAATTACCTCTACTACCTGAAACTGGCTGGGTTCCACGATGGTATGTTTTCCCAGGACCACAGGGGCCATCTGGTCTGCGGCCACAACTCTGTTTGCTGTTTGTGCGGCTGCCTGCACCTCTGTAGGTTCAGATGCGTCCTTGTATCGTTGTCTGCTTTCCATTGCACACTGTCAAAGACCTGGGACTGCATCTGTTTGAATTGTGTCTGTACAACACTGAACAGAGAGCAGTGTGTGGTTAAGAACACAGAAAACATTACTCTCAGCAAACTGGATTTATAAAGAGTCATAATGAATGGAAATGACGAGAGAGCTCTGAGCCCAGCATCAGGGACTGAATTCCATGTTTACCTCCTACCTAAGAAGGATGATTTTGAATGTTCCCACCTTGAACTACGTTAGCAATGCTTTGAACTGAGACAAGTTCACACAATGATTATTTCCTTATTAATGTTATTTAGTTGAGTTAGCTGTTTAAATATTAATTTTTAAATGATTGTTAGTGTCGTTCCTCATGAATTCTTACTCTTTAACATTATGCCCATACCTGATCCCCCTCCCAACGTGTTCATTTGAAAAATCAGGCCTTACAGCTGGGTCTCTACTTGGCCAGCATCTTCAAGGTCACTAATGTTACTTCTTGTCTCTCCTGTGAGAGAGCCAGAGTGTGAGTCATCAGGGTGAATAATGCCTCTGTAATACTAGCAGACTGTGTTTGTCTCCACTTCAAAGCTCTTAGTTTGAACAGAATAGTATTTCTTCATCCCGCCCACCCAAACAGCAGTCTAGATGGCTGAGAGGCAATAGTCAGATGAATAGTAGTATCATTTCCATAAGATGGACTCTCACCCCACCCACAGCCCTCAAAATACTAGCAGGCCCCCTGACAGAAGTTCTCAGGTCACATTCTTTTTCTTTTTTTTTTTTTCATTAAATCATAGCTGTGTACATTAATGCAATCATGGGGTACAGTGTGGTGTTTTCATATACATTTTGAAATACTCTCATCAAACTGGTTAACGTAGCCTTCATGTCATTTTCTTAGTGATTGAGTTAAGACATTCATACTCTGCTTTTAGAAAGATTCACTTGTAGCCTTGTAGGATAAATCATAGAGGTGACCCCTCCAATCACCCTCCCTCAGGTCACATTCTAGGTAGGTTTTGTTGACTAGAGATCATGGCTCATCAACTGTTTTCCTTCCCTTTCCTTTTCTCTTTCTTTCTCATTGAGGATTATAATTCTGCCTTTTCTGATCAGTCTTCACATACTTCTTGTACCTACTATGTTAGCTGTTCACTTTCTTTTCCATTCACCAGAGTTTATGACTGGGGGGGCAGAGGAGAGACTCTTCAGACCCCCGAATTTATTCCCATTTTCATAGCATCCTCATGTCTATGTCTCTTCTTGTAAGAATGCTTTACTTCAAAAATTATGGGACTTTGGTGAGACTATAGTGCAGAGTGACCATGATAGGAAGGAATGGTTTACCATTATTGAGCATCTAACCGTGGTGCCCGGTGGTTTACACACACGTGTTATTAACTCCCACAACTGAAGTAAGCCTTCTTACCTTTATTGCCCATGGGTAAAGTGAGATTTAGAGATATTGAAAAAACTTGCCCAATATAGCCAGTAGGCAGAAAAGAGGAAAATAACGAACTCTGGATGGTGACCAGATCCATGTTTTTTTTTGTTTTTGTTTTCATTTTTTTGCTCACCTACTTGATGAGAAAGGAGATAAAAACCAGTCTAGATTTCCTGGTTTTTCCATACCCTGCTTTTCTTAACAGCAAGGTATGGAATAATATCAAAAAGTATAGTTTTCTTGATCCTTCCTATGTCACTTCCCAAAGCACCTTCTTCTTGTTGCCAATGCCATTTAGGTATATCTTCCCTACACTAGCGAATAACATATCTTAGAAGTTTCGCCAGGCCTCATTCATGTCCTATATGTGCTAAGCAAATTTCCTCAAGGCCTAGGGTAATGATACACTCTATCATCCAAACTAGGACACTTTTGAGATGAAAAGGAGTTCTATTAATACATGTAATTATGCTGGGCATACTGGACTGCATGGCCACCCAGAACAAGATATAGCCAAACTAGTATCTCCTGTGGTCTAGGAAGATGTGACTAGCCCAGTTAACTAAACATTATGCAAAACAGGAGCGCAGAAGTCATGGGGATGAGAAGCTGCATCCACCAGCTTCTAATAGCTTTGTCTCACTGGCAATTATTGCATTTCTGGGTCTTAGTGTGTGTGATGAAAAAGGGGAGGTCATTGGAAATTACTCAGAATTATCATTATCCCCACTTCTTACCGAAGTAGTGCTCATCCTTCAGTGTGCTTAAGAATCATCAGTCATTTTTAAATAAAATGCAGATCCCTGAACTCTATACCATAGAGATGCTGAAAATATAGTCCAAGAAACTGCATTTTAACAGGCTGCTATAAAGATTTGGATCTAGGTAATTTTTCAATTACCTTGGGAAGAAAAACAGTATTTTATGGTATGAAATCTTTACATACTCATTTCACAAAAACAGGCCCAGTTTCAGAGGAAGTCCCTTCAGGACTCAACAACACAATAGTTTACAACGTTAAGATTTGTTCATAGATTATTGTCTGTATGTCCAGAATCACTACTTGAATCAAAGAATTTAAACCATCATAATTACCTTCTGCATAGATTTTTGGGATTCCAAGCCAGATATACATGTATGTGTGTGCGCACACATGTGTCTATATATATATGCCATTATATTTATTCCTAGTACTTTTATCTTGTAGTCAAAGAAAAGAGAGAACATTTCCTATGCTTTCTGATAATCACAGTAATAATAGTTGCCATATATTGAATAATGCATGTGTTAGGCATGTACACATACAAAGACCATTATAGGCAAGGTATATAAACTTCGTTTTATCCATGATAAGGCGATCACAGGCTCAGAGAAGTTAGGTGACTTTCCTGAAGCCTCACAGTAGTCACGGGCAGCGTGGTAATTTGAAACCAGGTCCCTTGCCTCACACTTGAAATATTTAGTGAACTCACAAGCACCCTGTGAACACTGAAAAATACTAGCTGGAAGTCCACAGCACACCTGTAAGCCAGTATGACCTTTCAGGACTACTCATTCTTAGACATAAGACCAGAATGGTGGCTTGGAGGCATGCTGAAGCATTTTTTTTGATATAAAAAGGCTGAATAAACCAAAATCGGTTAAAATTTGGGAAACTTCAAGTTAACAGCTAACCACTTTTCAGGCTAGCCCTTGGATTTATTTCTTTTGTTGGCTGTACTGCTGCCACGCTCTTTATTCATATTTTCAAGGAAACACAAGTACAGTGAGCATTCTCCAATTGCACTCCCTTCCTGCTCCTTCTGAGCACCACGGGCTGGTGCCACACGCAGCTCATCGCGTGGAAGGGCTGGTGGCAGCTGCAAGTTGGTGTGTGACACATTGAGTAGTCATATTTCTCTTCTCTGTGGCCCTCCAAAGCCCTTTCCAACATAACTTTTCCCCATCTGTTCTCGTTTGCACTGCATAATAGGGGACAGGTTTTGGAACTTGGGATTGAAAAAAACATTAAGAGAAAATAAAAATGAGATGGAATCTGAGTAGAAAGAAACGCACTGGCTTCTTCCCCACCCCTTCCTCAGTTCCTGGGATCACTACCAGAGTATTAAATCAATTAAGTTTTTACTCTGGTCTATTAGGTTCTCTTTATGAGGTAGTGGGGAAATGTGAGAGCATTTAAAAATCTCTTTAAACTCTCTGCATAGCAATCAGATAGGTGGCAGGGCTGAGTCATTAGTAGGGGTGGCGTTGCCCAATACCTGACTTTAAGTTTTTCCACATTTGCTTAGAATCTTTAATAAGTTACATTAATTGTCTCAGGCTTAAGGTTCTCTCTCTCTATAAAATGGATACCTGCTGTGAATTTTAGGATACTTAGAGACAATTTTTCTAAAGTGCCATAAACCCACCTCTGTGCACATACTGAGTGATTTTGGAAATGATACAAATGCCTTTAAATTTTAACAGTAATAAATTTCTTCTAATATACATTAGAAAAAAAATCTGGCAATAACACAATATATGCTTGATTCCCCCTCCCATTTTTTTCTTTCTTTCTTTTTTTTTTTTGCTTAGGATGAGACTAAACTAGCATTTAAGTTTAAAAAGTAAGCAAATTTAATGAGGAATATTGAGTAAATAAAAGTGAATATGGTAAAACAAAAACAGAGCAAAAGTGTGGCTGCTTAGAAAGCACCTACCTCAGAGCAGTGGTTCTTTCACGCTTTGTTTTTGGAAAGCTTTTTTGTGTGGGCCTCCAGTGCCTAGTGTTGGATTAGTACTAATGCTTGGGTCATGGCAGAGTATCATCACTGGTCCAGCAGGGACTTATAATTCTTTTTACATAGTAGCTGTCTTTGAAAATCTGATGAAAGTTTATAGATTTTCCTGGTAAAAGCATATTCCCATATACAAATGAATTTACATAGGATTTCTGGGTTTTTACCGTTTGGGGTGCATCTGTAGACTCCTAGAGATACAGGCACACCCACAATTGTGTCCATTTACTCCTGCTTTCTTGAGTTTATAGGTTGGCAGTTGGGACTTTATGCCACACCTCCTTTTTTTTTTTTAAGGGACAGGTTTTCCTTCTGTTTCCCTGGCTAGAACGCAGTGACATGAACATTACTCACTGCAGCCTTGAACTCCTGGGCTTAAGGATCTTCCTGCTTCAGCTCCCCAGTGGCTGGGACTATAAGCATGTGCCACCATGCCCAGCTAATGTTTAAAAAAAAATTTGTGGAGATGGGGTCTTGCTGTCATCCAAGATGATCTTGGACTTCTGGTCTCAAGCAATTCTCCTGCTCCAGCCTCCCAAAGTGCTGGTTTTATGGGCATGAGCCGTCAAATCTCACCAAACCACACCTTCCATATTTCTTCTGCAAGGGACATCACCTTCCCTCACTGCAAGCCCAAGGAAAAACTACCCAGTCTGATGCCTGTGATCATAGTACTATCTAGTACAGAAAATATCCACTCTACTGCCTACCTTCCCACTCTCATTGTTTTAAAAACAGAAATACTACAAAAATGTCTGCAGTTGGAACTTATTGTGTTTGCCCAGCTCAAATCTCCTCATCCCTTGGGATCTGCTCCTTCCCATTCCAACAATGTCATACGTGTAAGAGCTGCCAGAAGTACATGCTATGAAACCCAGGGTGGGGGTGGGTGGTACTTGTTTGTTATTCTGTGAGGAGTGCCAGGTGCAGACAGGGGTCCTATGAATCATTATGATGATATTGTTCCTTCAACAGAGCCCTTTGGAGCTGAACTTTTTTTTAGTAATCACTTCCACAACGCCCATCATCATTCTCCACCTTGTTGTCCAAATACCCAGTCATTATGAGAAGGATGGTGATAATATTAATCAGAAGAGCGATAACCACTGTCATCCACTGAATACATTCTAGGCACTGTACCACCTCCACTGAGAGCTATCTGTAAGCCCTTATTGACATCCTCAGCTCCCTTAGGAGGCAGGTAGTATTATCTAATCCACTTTACAGAAAAGGACACTAAGATTATGGGGTCAGAAAGTGCTAGAAGCAGTACATAGAACCAGGACTGCCTTATTCTAGACCCGGAAACGTTTCCTCCTTCTCAATTTTTGAATGGGTAATTGATTCATAGGGTCTTTTGTTCTGTTCAAAATTAGTGAAACATCTTGCCCTGTTGTTTCTCTTCTCCCCATGTTCCAGGCCCTATCCTATCTCTGAGAATGTGTGTTCAATTATACTAGCCAAGAAAGATGTATGCCCCTCCCTTCTTTCTTACTTAAATGGTAGTGTAGGGTAGTATATGATCCATTTTCCTGAAGCTTGTACATTTTTCTTTTCTTTCCCTTACCACTATACGGAGCAGCTCAGTTCATATCAATACATTAAAAAGCTTCAGTGTTCCATCGTAAGCATGCAGCATGATTTACTAATCCCTGTTCATAGACATTCAGGTTGTTTCAGTCTTTTGCTCCTGTATAGAGTGCTGCAATGACCCCTTCTACATCCATCTTTCCATCTTTTCACAATTGGGTGAGGTTACCTGTAGGAAATACTCTTAGAATGAAATTGCAAGGTCACAAGGCATATATATTTACACTTTTGCAAGACAATGTCAAATTGCCCTCCATAGACCCTGTATCAACTTCTGCTTTGACCATAATGTATGAGAGTAACTAGCAGCATTCTCCACAATTTCAAGTCCTTCCACATTTTAAAGTTTCATCTTCTCTAAATTGTTTTACATTGCTTTACTGAGAGAAAAACAAAACAGTTTCTGTCTCCTACCCACCTTCCATGCACACATATACATATTTTTTTCTGTTACGCCTTTTTACCTACTTTGCTGAGAGCTCCCCAAATCTTCCAAAGGAAGCTCCAAGGCTAAATAGCATTAGGGTTGGGGATACTCTCAGCAAGTCAATCCTCCTTAAGCACCCGACCAGCTAGTAGTTGATCTCGGGTTTTTTTTTTACCACTGAGCCTTCCTGCTGCGTTGTCAGTAACTGCCCCAGCTCCCTGTCCCCTAGTCACCCTCCAATCAACTCACTGTCAGGCATCGCCACCACAGAGCCCCAGCCTTCCTGATAGTTTGCCCCAGTTACAACTTTGGAGCCCCGCCACTTTATTAATTCTTCACATTCTTTGGAAGGTTAACAATTTTTTGAAAATCTAAAATAAGTCCCCCCCCTCAGGAAGTGGCAAAAGTCTCTTGGAATAACAGAAACAAGTTTTGAAAGACCTGTTTAGTTCATCAGCGTTTTAGGCCAATTAACAACCACAAAGAAACAATGATAGGCATAAAAATTCAAGATGTTAAAGTGGGCAGTGACTGGCTGGTGCCTGTGGCTCAAAGGAGTAGGTCCCCGGCCCCATGTACCAGAGGTGGTGGGTTCAAACCCAGCCCTGGCCAAAAACTGCAAAACATTAAAAAAAAATTAAGAAAAAAAAGTGGGCAGTGACCAAAACCTGATACATTTCTATGGATAATGTCCTTTAACGAAGAATCAAAAAATATCTAAAGGAGGAAAACACACATTCCTCTCTGCCGTCTTCACAAATTCAGGACCCTCCGCCTTTAAGTCATTTTCGGTATCAATTATTTAGCCAAGAAGCACCAGAAGCAGGATCCTCCTTGTAGTAATAAGGCTTTTGTCTTCACAGGAACTCAAGTTCAGTTCAGAAACTTTCAAACATGGCTTTAAAGGCTTTTGTGAGTCAACTGTTAGTGAATCATACAAAAGGGTCCTTTATTAATAAGCATATTCTATTCATTATAGAGAAATGAAAGCCTCAGAATAATATGCCAAATGTTTAAAGAGAAAACAAAAACAATGTGGTAAACATATCAGGCCTTGATGAGCTGTCTAGGTAATTGGTTGTTTCTGCGCACCTGGTTCCAAAGACAATATTTAATGTGTAATCTGTTTCATTTGCTTAGGGAAGTAAGTGTAACTCTACCCTCTGGATCACATCTGCATTAAAATGAGGGGAGGCAAAGTCTCGTTTCAGTGAGTGGAAATTTATGCACATGAGTTGTCTTTTACATGGAGACAGCAATTATACCCCTAGAAATGCAGTCTGTGGGAGAAAATGACATATTCAAGGCTGGGGAACAAAAGCCTAATGCTAAGGGGACATTAACAAGGTTGGGAACCCCCTCCCAACAATTAACATGATCATTTACAAAATCTGCAATCTATAAAATTATTTTAAAAACATGTTTCTCAAAACAATGTGGTTTTTCTTCTTAAAAAAAAAAAAAAGATTCAGCATTCAGCAGCAACCGTACAGAATAGCTTAACTACTCCCTAGTAGCAAATAATATTTTTAAATCTCTTACCATATATCTGAGGATTGAAATAAATAAACATCAGGGAGTGGTAGGATCCCTGGTTTAACAGCCTTATGTAAGGACTGAGGGGGAAAATGAGGCCAAGAATTTTTCATTTTTACATGGGGAAGTTATGAGGTTCAAAAGCAACAATTGGTAATCAGAACTCTAAAATAGAGACTTTTTTAAAAATAGAGCATATACAAATAAAAGGCTTTGTTAGCTAAAACAATTTTTTTAAAAAAAATGACTTATTGGTTAACTTTATTAATATTAAAAAGGGCCAAGCTGGAGCCACTGAAATGAATTTTTTTGCTTCTCCCTATTTTTTCTGGAGACTTAAAGAAATGGATGAGGAAGGATATGTTCTCTGTTCTCAATGCCCCTGTGTCCTCTCTACCTTTGTAATCTCCAGGGGACCGTCATGCACTCGTTGTATCACCAACAGGAAACTATATGCCCTGCTGAACTACGATGGATCACACCGAGTCAGTGGAAACTGTCTTTTGGCTTTGAGGTTCCTTGGAGTTTTTAATGCTTAATCTTAACTTTTGGTACATGTGTATTTGCATAATCTTTGCTAGTGTCATTTTGCTTTGACCTCTGAGTGAAACTACTGGCACTTTGCACTTATTTACTCAGAGGTTTATTTATTTGGGTTTTTTTGAACATCAGTTTTTCTTTTTTTTTTTTTTTTGAGACGAAGCCTCAAGCTATCCCCCTGGGTAGAGTGCCATGGCATCACAGCTCATAGCAACCTCCAACTCCTGGGCTCAAGCGAGTCTCCTGCCTCCGCCTCCCAAGTAGCTGGGAC
>CAUYQV010125423.1:0-20012 GCA_963574575.1 Galagoides demidoff
TGGGTACATGTGAATTTGTCTGAAGGTTGAATATAAATGTTTTAACATAACAATTATGAGAAAGACATGATGGCTATGTTAGCCACTTGGATGAGAGTTTTCCAAACTGCATATAGAAGCAACACACTGTATCCTATGAGAAAATCAATGTACACAATTATGATCTAATAAAAAAAAAAGAAGAAGAAAAAAAAACAGTCAAAGGTATTTGTTGTACTTAATGGTGGTAAACTTAAATGGGCAGCTCAACACCCAGAAAGAAAAATAACTTACATAACTTAAATCTATGTCAAGAAATTGGCAGACTCATAGACAAACACATTTAAAACATTTTCTTTTCTGATACATTCAAGGCACTTCTAAAATGGGATTCTATTAAAACTTTCAATTTTCTCTCCAACTGTTAAATGTCTGCATGTTTCAAAATTGCCAAAAGCTTCCCAGGACAATAATCTAAAATGTCAGGGAGGTGTTGAAAACACATTCTAATTGTAGAGTTTTAGTTTAAGGTTATTACTGAGTGAATTCTGGTCTTTCGGTAACCTGTGCTCTTAAAAAGAAATTAGTGTATGACTTGTTCTACTTCTTCTACACCATGATGATGCAAGTTGGAGTCAACAGTATCAAAATACTATAAAGATATGTGTATACTTACTTCATCTAACTGAGATCCTAGTGATCTTGACAGTTATGCTCCACATGTGATTGGGTGACCAGTAGCATCAGCATTACTTGAGGTTCAGACCAAATGAATCAGAATCTCTAGGGTTCGAGCTCAGACATAAGTGTTTCCTGCATATGATTCTGACATATGCTAAAGTCTGAGAATTATTGCCTTATTTTATTATTTGAGATCAAACACTAAAGATGCCTTCTAAGATATAAACTTCTCTGTGGTAATATCAGTAACATCACAATTCTGAACACAATACAGTATCAGCTGGGATACATTTGTCATAATCACACAGTCATCTTGCAAATACCTGTGACAGCCAGGCATGAAATTGATCAATTTCCGTGCTGAAAGAGATGAGAAAAAGTCCAGAGGGTAAAGGAAAGCTTTGGTTGCCAGGTATAGAAGGTAAGCACCTGAGGAGAAACACAGAGAGAAAAAGATGAATAATGTCTGGATGGGAGAAAATAAATAATTTTTTTCTGAATTTTTTAAAAGTGTGTTTTTAAATATGTGGAAGCATGAAAGCAATGGGCAATCGATTTTTTGAGGAGGAAGAGAACTTCTTTACTTCTATTCTCTTCACTTTTACAAAGCTGAAATATGTTTAAAACAGCAAACTAAACTTAATATGATTCAGATAAGCCTCTTCCGTAAATTTGTCATCAATCTCCTCCCTACCTTAACTGTTAAACGTATTTAAATCTTTACATTTAAAAATATAAATGCAGAAGGAAAGAGCAGAACCACATGGGTGGAATGGGTGGAGACTCTCTATTGATTGCCCCCATAGAAACATTAATTTTAACAACTACCCATGCACAAAAATACCAAAAGAGCTCTTCAAAAGAGCTAAGGAAAGTAAATGAGAAATTGCTTTTACACCATAACAATAAAAAAGACATGGACTAAAGTAGGAGGGACAGTTTTATGTTACCTGCATCAAGTGAGGATAGCATGGAGAGAGAGTCTTACTGTGTGGGGGAAAGGGAGGGAAGTAAGAATAGGATATTTCCTTGTATCCCAATACTAGATCCATCACAGTAAAACCCTGTATTCAGAACATCCTCCCCCCGTATCCCCTGAATTTGGACTGGTACTTATGGACTGAGTCACTGCACTCATCCTGGCACCACACACACACAGTCTCTGCAAAATACACAACTTTTTGGCCAGCTTTACCACTGGATGAATGCAATGGCCTTAAATTCCAGAAAAACTTCAGCAGTAAGCAGACCTCAGCAGCCCTGGGCTTAAGGTACGCCCCAGCACTGCACAAGTCTCAGTGGCCATAGGATTTCAACCCAGGCTTCACTGGCTGAAACCATCCTGGGCTTAGTGTGGCCCCTAGAGTTGAAATGGCCATGGAAGTCAGTGGCTTAGGGACCAAACCAGATGGTCTGCCCCGAATTTCTGGACAGGCATTTTGTTGAATACTCCCAGACAAAGCCAGACCCCAAAGAATAAAATAAGTACATACTTCTTCAATGCATAGCTATTAACACATCACAAATAAATAGAAAGATAACTCATGTTCACAGATTAGAAGAATTAACATTATTAAAATGCCCATACTAACCAAATTGATCTACAGATGCAGTACATTCTCTATAAAATACCAATGACATTAGTCACATAAATAGAAAAAAAGATCCTAAAAGTTATCTGGAACTGCAAATTTGCTGAATAGCCAAAATAATTTTGATCAAATACAAGAAAGATGCAGGTTTCACACTACCTGACTTCAAAATATACTATAAAGCTGGAGTAACAAATACAGCATGGTGCTGGCATAAAAACAGGAGCATAGTCCAATGTAACAGATAAGAAAGCCAAGAAATAAATCCATACATTTATAGCCAACTGATTTTTTGAGAAAGATGCTAAGAACTTCAATAATTAATGAACAGATTTTTCAAGAAATGAGATTGGGAAATCTTGATATATAGAATAATGAAATTAGACCAATATCACTTGCTATATACAAAAAAATTAACCCAACATGTATTAGAGACTTAAACACATGACCTAGAATTGTACAACTACTGGAAGAATACGTAGGAAAAAAAAATCTCTATGACATTTGTTTGTGAAATGATTTGTGGGCTATGACCTCAAAGCACAAACAACAACAGTAAACATAGACAAATGGGATTATAGTAAACTAAAATTTTTCCATCAACAAAGTGAAGAGATAGCCAACAGAATGAGCGAGTATATTCACAATATATATATCTGAACAGTGGTTCTCAACCTTCCTAATGCTGCTACCCTTTAATACAGTTCCTCATGTTGTGGAACTATAAAATTACTTTTGTTGCTACTTCATAACTATAATTTTGCTACTGTGTTTTCCAATGGCCTTAAGTGACTCCTGTGAAAGACTCATTCGACCCCTAATTGAGTCATGACCCACAGGTTGAGAACCACTGTGATAAGCGGTAATATCCAAAATACTCAAGGAATTCAAACAACTCAAAAGCAAAAAGAAATCAAATAATCTGATATAAAAATGGGCAAAAGACACACATAAATATTTTGAAAGAAGAGATATAAATGTTCAACAGTTATATGAAAACATGCTAAACATCACTAACCTTCAGGAAAATGAGATATCCCCTCATTCCTGTTAGCATGGCTATAATCAAAACACAAAAGATATCAAATGATGGTAAGGATATGAGAAAATAAAAAGAATCCTTATACATGATTGTTGATACATGAATCATGAATTACTTATACATGAATTACTAGAGTGACTTAATAGAACGACTATATGATCTAGCAACCCCAGTACTGGCTTGTATGTTCAAAGGCAATGAAATAAATCTGTTGAAGAGATCTGTACTTTAATGTTTATTGCAGCACTATTCACAATAACCAAGAGATGGAATCAACCTAAACATCCATTAACTAATAAAAGGATAAGGAAAATGTGTGTGTGTGTGTATGTTAACACACACACACAGTGGAATAGTATCCAGACATAAAACAGGTTATTATTTTAAGTGAAATAAGCTAGATACAAAAGGACAAGTACTACATGATCTCACTCATATGTGGAATCTAGAAAAGTTGATGTCATAGACAGAAGAATTATGATTACCAGAGGCTCGGTGCTTAGGGGAGAAAGGAAAATTAAAAAAAAAAAATTAAAGAAAACCTAAGCAGCTAAGTAAAACAAATCACTTTCAACTGTGATATTTCTTGAAGTTACCACTTCTCTGATCATCTCATCAAACATCCTGGGAAAATAGCAGTTTACACTCACACCCCATGTCCTCCCCATTTTCTCATCCTGTAGCTGAAGCAATTTGCCTTCTTCATATTAAATTCTATTGAATGCACTTTATACAGAGATCTTTTTGCCAATTACTATGAGATTTTCAATCTCTCTCTCTCTTTTTTTTTACATTCTACACTGTTCCCCAATTTTTGAATATTCTTTTTTTTTTTTAACTTCACTACTCTTTTGGCTTCCCTTAATCTTATTCTCTTCTGTTTATGTGATAGATTTCTTATAGCTTTTCATAAATATTTTATTCTCTATTCACCTTTTAAAGTTTTAGGTTATTTTAATTTTTTCTTGACTTATTGTTTTGTCACTGGCTTAGTGAACTGAAACATTCTTCAATTACCATTATGTACTAGAGATTTCCAAATCATTATCTCCACCACAGATTTGCCTTCCTAGTTTTAAACCCTTCCATCCAACTGTCTACTATAGTAGTCCTGATTCTCAGTAAGTATATGCATTCACTTAAAAAATCCTTTAGTCTAAACTTCTTATTTACATGTCTGTCTCATTCAGATTGTGAACTATTCAGAATTTGGGACTATGTCTTATTCACCATCGTATCTCTGGCACAATCCATAATCCCTAACATGAAACAATTGCTTACTGCCTAATTAGAAGAGGCAAACATACAAGGAAGTACACAGTTTACAATGCGTAAGTACTACAACACAAGCATATACAAGTTCAGTTCTACAAAGAATAAGAGTCTGGAGGTTGTGTTGAAGGATACATATGAGTTTACTTGGTACAAGAACACAGAAATAGCAGGTGTCCAGATATGCAGTCCTGAAACTCCATCACACAATTAAAAATACAGTATTTAATGGTTTTTTAAATGGTTGGAGAAAATGCTATGAGCAAGAGGAGAGCAAGGTCAGACTGAGAGAGGGAGAAAAGACTTGATTCCTGGCAGCCAGTCTTGCAAGTCCTACTAGTTGAGTGTAGGATTCACCCAAGAAGCAGTTAGGAGGATAATCGGTGGGACCACACCTCTGGTGCATTTTGCAAGGGTATATGTCAAGTCCATTAAGTGTAGCATATAAATGCCTTAACACAATAAGTAAGTGAGGTGAAGGCTATGTTAACTAGTTTGATGTAAGCATTCCAATTTGCATATAAAATCAGCACATTGTACCCCATAAATGCATTAATGCATATAGCTATGATTTAATAAAAATTTTTTTAAAAGCAGTTGGGAGTTACTGATGGGCTTTAAGCAAGGTATAAACATATGCAAGGATTGGAGGCTTGGCAGGATTTTTCTAGTAGCAGTATGGAAAATGAAGCTGAAATGCATAGGACTAGAGGCAGAAATACCAGAAGATTATTGCCTGAAGAAAACTTGAACCAAGGCAGTAAAAGTGTAAATAAAGAGTAGTCAAAAAAAGTAGGTAAAATTCTAAGAGCTTTATGATTTATAGTCTTATTTGATTAACAGTTACATTAATCTTCCTACAAACATGGCATTGTTATTATCATCTGACAAATAGGAAATCAGGAAACATGGAGAAGTTTAAACAAATTTTCTAACACCAAAAAGTTACTAAGTTACTTAGCCAAGATTCCAATCTAGCCTAAATTCAAATTTAATATTACTAAAATTAAGAAGTCTTATTGCTCATTAGATTGAAAGAGTAAGTACTAGGGAAAGTGTAGATGCCTCCCAAGTTTGTGACTTGTGTGAACAGGAGCAGCATTAACTCAGATGACAGGCACAGGATACAGGAAAGCTGTGTTTGTGTGTGTGTGTGTGTGTTTATGAATACATGGTTATAATGTTGATGGAGTGATGTGATTGTAAAGCATGATTAACATTCTTAGTTTTAATAAGATGAAACTTGAACTATGTGGGTGTCATCTTGATAAAGAGTTCAACTTGGCAGCTGGATATATTCATACTAAAGAGAGAGAAATGGACTAAGTTGATATATTGGGGAATTATCAGCATGTAGGTATATAAATGACAGCCTTGCAAATGGGTGACACAGATTTAATTTTGGCTCCCACTTCTCTAAGCCTGCTCTTTTCAAAGAGAATCGTAACCTCATAAATGTCATATCCAATGATCACTTCCTAATCTCATGCTTGAATCATTTGTGAACCATATTGTTTAATCAAATCCATTCTGTTTCAGACAATGCTCTTAGAGAAGTTGAGATATGGATCAAGGTAATAAGGAAAAAGGAGTGCAGGCTTATACAAAAGTAGCTCTGTTGGGAAAAAAAAATGGTAGCTGGACAAATTGTCATGGCTGGGTACTTCACCAGGGCAAAGACTTATGGAGATGATATGGTTGGGCCCCTCCAAATCTCAGGTTGAAATCTAATCCCTAGTGTTGGAGGTGGAGTCTGGTGTACCCTTCCTGTGATAATGAGGAAGTTCTAAGTTCTTAGTTCTCACTTTATTAATTCATGGTAGAGCTGGTCATTAAAATGAAGCTAGTTCTTTCTCTCTCTCTCTCACCACCCCCCACTGATGCCCTCTCTTTCTTTGTCCCCCCGATAACATCCTGAATCTGGTATAAAGAGAAAGAAGATGGTATCCTCAGACAATGTAATAGAAAAGCTTAATCTGGTGTTTGTTCGTGGGAGAGAGATTAGATTTTGATTCAGTGTGCTTGAGAAAGTTGCTGGTGAGTAAAAGCTTCAGTTAGTAAGAGACATGTAATCTAAAACCTGAATAATGATGTAAGTTGGAGAGTTAAAGGATGGAAAAGATGCTCAGTGGGTTCAATGAAAAATAAAATGTTGCATACAGTTACATGCAGTCTTGTAAGGGGGCTGTTTAAAGTCTATGCACTGTTCCCACTTTATTTTGGCTGCGGCCAGGAGGTCAGTTTTCTGACAGCAGAAGATTGGCCCCTGGCTGGACTGAAGATATACACAACAGACCATTATGGAGATGAGTGTCATGAGGATGAAGAGTGGTTTCCACAATGTACTCAAAGTTTGTTAACAAAGTGTAGAATAACATCATTATTCACTCTCTTTAGGGACTGTGATGGGGTATGGGCAGGAGAGAAAAGAAGCATAAATAGCATGTCTAGGGTGTCAAAGTTAAGAAACTGGTATGATTCTGGTAATCAAACTCCTTGTTATTCATACTACTTACCGCGATCTGTATACATCCTCTTCTTCCAACTATAAATGGTTTCCATTTATGCAATAGTCCAATGGCATGCTTTTGGGATCTAACAACTTTACTCACAATAAAACTTTCCATCTTTAGAAATATGAAATTATCTAAGCCAATAACAGCCTTTAAGACTTTTCCTGTGACTAGTGATTCCTTCTATATCCAAGATATTACACTCATTATAAAATCCCTGATACCCTTATAATGCTATTAATTAAATTAAAATTTCTATCCCATGGTGGAAATCTTCCTGCTGAGAGGTAGAAGTTGATTAAATCCAATGAATATGAGTAAATGATAGAAGCCTTTGGTCTCTGATATGTTTCCTTCTATTACCTCTACACTGAAGGGGGTTTCTTCCCTGCTTTCATCTTAAGACAGGCATACTGAATATTGAGAAGCAAATTTTCTTTTTCTTTTTTTTTTTTTTTTTTTGAGACGGAGCCTCAAGCTATCCCCCTGGGTAGAGTGCCATGGCATCCCAGCTCATAGCAACCTCCAACTCCTGGGCTCAAGCGAGTCTCCTGCCTCCGCCTCCCAAATAGCTGGGACCACAGGCGCCCGCCACAACGCCTGGCCATTTTTTGGTTGCAGCCATCATTGTTGTTTGGCGGGCCCAGGCTGGGGATTCAAACCCGCCACCTTGGGTGTACGTGGCTAGCGCCTTAGCCGATTGAGCCACAGGCACGGAGCCGAGAAGCAAATTTTCAAACAAGATCAATGATTAATTTTTCAAAAACCTATTAGAATATCAAGCACAAAGTCTGCACTTTTTACTGAGTTTTACCATCTTCTGGAAGAAAAGCTATAAGTCCTTCCTTACGCATAGTTCCTCCTTCTGTGGTTTCCATTAACTGTGGTCAGTTACAGTCCAAAAGATTCAATGGAAAATTATAGAAATAAGCAATTCACAAGTTTTAAGTTGTGTGCAGTTTTATGTAGCATGATGAAACATTGCACTCTCCCATTGAGTCATCCCTTTGTCCAGAACTTCCATACTGTAAATGCTCCCCACACTTAGTTATTTAGAAGACATCATGGTTATCAGATCCACAACTCTTAATTAAGGTATCACAGTGGTTATGTTTAAGAAACTCTTATTTTACTTAATAATAACCACTAAATGCAAATGTAATGATGCTGGCATATTGTTATAATTATTCCATTTAGTCATTTTGAATTTCTTACTATGCCCAATTTATAAATTAAACGTTATCATAGGTATGTATGCACAGGAAAAAAATATAGTCTCTATAAAATTTGGTACTATCATAGATTTCAGGCACCGACTGGTGGTCTTGGAATTTACCTCCCTCAGATAAGGGGGGATATGAATCGAAAGGTTGAAAGAATGAGCCTTGCATTTTGAGTTCCACTTCTATTTTAACTACTAGGTACCTATCATCTTACCTGTCAAAAGTACCACCTAATATTTAAAAGCATGTAGTAGAATGTCTTATTTTTCTTTTTTTCTACTCCAGCCTTTTACTTTCCACAGAAAAATAAACCAGTAAATGACTTTAGCTTTCCTACCATTAGCTTAATTTGTGTCTTATGTCATCTTTTGCTACTTTTTCAAGAGTAGAATTGAATATCACTGAGGCAAGCAGAGAAAGTACAAAATGTGGAGCTGTTGCCAAATCTGAAATTGAAATTTGGGCTTAAGTTTTTGTTCTTATGTCCTTCTCATTCAAGATGTTAAGAAGGTCCCATATGTACTCTCTTCCTGGTGCTATGTCAATGACAGCAATTTGTCTTGAGTTCCTTTGCCTTCTCATTCAGATGCAAAGTTTTCAAAATTTTCTAATTTTCTACTTTTTTCATTGTTATGGAAAGAAACAGAATTGTGTTGCTCCAAATGAGACTCTGCCCTCCAAATGAGCCAAAAGACAGGACTGATGAAAAGTAGATGGGATTTTTCTTTTCAAAGGTGAGATGAGTAGTTTATTTGGGGGGAAAGCAGAAATAGAGAGTCTATATGACTAACTTGTGCAATGCATAGGTTTTTGCTGACATCTCAGCAGAGATTAAAATATAAAATGTAAAAATTCTATGCAAATTGAAATTTGAAGATTGAATGGGCATTGCCGTTCGTCTATTTTTTTCCACCTATAAATAAAGGCAACAAAGTTCAAATACTTCATCATCTTAACCAACCCCAGCTTTTGTTTCTCACATATTCCAGTGGGCACATGCACATGAACACACACAAATATACACATAATAAAAATAAATAAATTGATAAAATATAATTGTATGCTACTCTTTCAGGAAAAAAAATAAAGTTTTCAAAATTATTTAAGAAAAAAATATTAATGCCTTAAATCTACCATTAGGGAATTTGATAAATAGTATTTTGGGGGAATAGCACCTTCTAATTCAAACATGTATGTGAGTTAATAAAGCCATTCTTCAGCGGCAGGTCTGCTTATGTACATCCCATCAGTATTGGAAGGTCAGCTTAAGATTTCCCCCTCCCCTGGTTCATTCTGTGACTCTGCCAAAATTGAACATGACTTTGCATTTTTCCTAATGTCACACAACCTATTTTATAATCTTTATAAGCATTTATTATATTCTGCTGCAAATTATGTTTATATGTGCCTTTATCTTATTCTTCAACTGGATTATCTTTTCTTCATTTATCTTTCATTTCCTTGCAGCAAAGTTAAGGCCTAACTGACCATGGACACTCAGTTAACTCTTTTCAAATGAAAAGTTGAATGAATGAGATAAGCATAGCATTTCGAGTTCCAATTCTTCTAATTTAATTCCTGGTACCTATGCCCTCACCTGTCAAAAGTACCATTTCCTAATATTTAAAACCATATAGTAAAATCTCTTTTTCTCCCTTTGTTTCTCAAAGTTTAACTTTGAACAAAATTAAGAGTTTCATAAGATTTTTCTTTTCTGGTTCCCTTTATGCTCTCTATGGATCACAGCAGCTTCAGTCTTATCTTGCTTCTGAGCCCATTATGATTGAGCTGTATTTTGCCACTATCCTAGGAGCTCCTGAAAAACAAAAACCAATGTGATTATTAAACATATGGTATGACTCAGAGCATATAAAATATTAGCAAATAAACAGTGATTTCCTCCCCACCAGCAAAAAATAAGTTCTTGTTCATCCGTCAGAATATGTTATAAAATTTGTATCTGTCAAAATATTGGCAACCTAAACTGGCACCACTTCTACCAAGAGCTACCTAAAGAAAATACATGGTGGTTCTAGCAACTGAAGCAGAGGAGATTTGAAGGCTGAAAGAAGCACAGACATAGTCAGAGGTTGTCAGGTGACTGGGCCAATCAAGGAAAATGTCTATTGACTTATGAGAAAGATTTATAGGCTGATTGATATAATCATTCAACAGACTTATCAAAGATCCCATTCTGTTTCATTGTTTTTTTTTTTTTTAATCTTGGTCTTCACCTATAAGCAATTCAAAATCGTTGACTCAGTTAGGGGATAAAGGGCCAGGACAATAGTGAGTGAGGTACTTGCCATGGACACAAAAATTAGGGAGGCACCAAAAACACTCAGCACTAAAGATGAACAACATATTAATGCAATATTTAGAAATTTCATATTCTAACGCAACCCATCACAATTTTAAGTAAAGACAAGATCCATCATAAAGCATTCTACATGTCCCCAAGATGCATCCTGACAAGGACCACTGCTCCTTCTTTTATCAGATAAGGAATATTTACAAAAGGGTTTGCAGAGGACAGGAAGGTTTCTCATCTGTCCTAATCTTGTCTTTACTATTTTTTTTTTTTTTACCTTATCATCCTTCCCATTATTAACTTCACCTTAATGTGAAAATTTAGGCTTCCCAACTATGCCCTATCAGACTTGATATTGACAGACATTTCAAACATAGGGATTCAAACCATGAGCAGACTAAAAATAAAAGCTGCTTAGCAAATAATTTTTTATGCTTTTTTCTATTATCAAGAAGCCACTTTAGGACCCACCCTGGATCTAAACTTGCTTCTTATCGAATACATTCCAATATCCTGTTTTTTGCTTTCTTTTTCATCAATCTCTTAAGTGCTATAGCTTCTTGCACAGATAGTTTAAGATGCAATCCATGCTGCAAAAGGCTTTGCTTTTATTGCTACCACAAAGTAGGGATTGATAACGTCTACATATTTTGGAGAAAAAAGTCTTATTTTTTTGTTTTCTTTTCCTGTCTTCTCCCTTACTGCTTTAATCAAGTTCACATTTTCAATAATATTAGATGGATTTTTAAATTTCTGCTCTCACAATTTTAAGTTCTATAAGAATTTAGCATACTCTTGGCTGAGAGAAACAGCAAAGAGTGTTGACTGACCTACTGACAAAGAGGAGCGATTTTCTGGCATAAAATGTAGAGATAAGGAGATCTTCAGACTCAAATTGGCGTGATCTAGCTATTTAACAATAACAAGGAGAATGTAGTTATCTTTTTCTTCTATCTCTTTCTTCTACCAACCACAGTTTTGACTTCTTTCTAAAGATAATTTTTTTTATAATAGCCACAGAAAGGTTGACAACCACAATTGAGAATAATTTATTCCTACTTTATAACCAAAGAAGGAACAATCAGTTCTGACTCAGCATTTCAATCCCAAGAAACTGGAGATTCACTCCTTTTGGCCTAGCTCAGATCACATGAAAATTTTTAAACCAATACTAGGCAAAATAAAATAGAACACACTGATTGACTTAGGCTGTATATAATTACATATGTAATTATGGAAGAGAAAATGGATTCTAGATGTCCAAACATAAATTACTGTTAGGCAGAACCAAAGTTTGTTATATGAATACATTTTTAAGAATTAATAGAGATAGAAAGAATAGTGAGTCTTGGTTGATCAATGTAAGAAGAACAAAAAAAAGACAGACAAATTTTGATTCACCACTTGGTGCTCAGAAGATAACTGTGTATGTGTATTGGTGATGATTTCACTAATCTTTTGAAGAGTACATGTGGGAAGTCTTAAGGGAGGAGTCATATCTTGATGTGCCTGCTTTACTAGTAATAATGATTTTGTAAGTGTGAAACCAATATTCAATTATTAATTGTTAGTAGATTAGAAATATTATTAGAAATAGGGAACAAAGTCTAGACAAAGGGAGATACTTAGGGGGAAGAGAGTCAGATCCATTTTCCTGGCTTTGAGCACAAAGTATGAGATCCTGTCACTTTAATATTTCTGAAGCCTGGCATTTGTATATCCCCCTCCCCTCACAGCTGCAGCTCAGTAGCTGTCTGGAGGCCTTGAATGTGCTTTCTTCCAGGGCAAGGCTGTGTGCACTGAGGGAGTGGTTTTGGGGAGCTGGGACTGTGAATTTTTAAAACTTTATCCAACTTAGGAAGACTTGCTCTGATCCAGATAAGGAAAAGAAAGATCTCTTTTCTTCTGTCACCTTGGTCGGGCCAGAGGAGTCTATCTGTCTGGACACAAGGCTTTCAGAGTATTAAAACATCACATCTGTGGTGTGTGATTGTGGGTCAACTAAGATTTGGTCCTTGAGTCAGCCTCTGATTGGATTCCTTATCAAGACTGTTTACATTAAGACCATAATACTTTGAAACAGTAAAAAGTAGTAGGCAAATCCATGCAATTAATGTAATCAGCTGTAGAGTTAGTCTAGTTAGTAGGAATGCAAGCATAGCAAGAACCTTAATGAGATTGTTTGCCTTGCTTTCATGAGATTTATGACTGTAACACTAATGTATGAAATAAATACAGAGCCAGCCTGATACTCGGGCAGGCATACTGGAAGCCTCATGAGGAAGTGTGTGCCACCTCCTGAGCCCTGCTGCTTTTAAAACTATCTCTTTTTCTGTGTCTATTATTTCTCTATATTAATATTCTATAGCTCTTACTAATAATTATCCAGTCTCCTTGCACCACCAAGGCCACTAGGAAGTAAACCCACTGTGTGTCAAGGCTGGTCCCTGAGATTCTCTGAATGTGCATAATATTTTGCCTTTAAAAAAAGGCCAGTATAATTATTTCTCTCTGAATTCTTAGAGAGAATATTGTATCATGGACTCCTTTGGAAGTCTTGTGGACTTTATGGATTTGTTACAGAACAGTATATTTTTAATGCAGATATATACATACCTATGATTATAGAAAAAATTGTATACACAGTGAGGAGACTGTGGACTCCAAATTAAGAACTCCTGATAGAGCAATGATTCTTGTCACTGGATGAAATTATAAATGGGTGACACCTGTGGCTCAGTGAGTAGGGGACCGGTCTCATATACTGAGGGTGGCGGATTCAAACCCGGCCCTGGCCAAACTGCCACAAAAATAGCTGGGTGTTGTGGCGGGTGCCTGTAGTCCCAGCTACTTGGGAGGCTGAGACAAGATAATCACGTAAGCCCAGGAGTTGGAGGTTGCTGTGAGCTGTGTGATGCTGCCACGGCACTCTATGGAGGGTGATAAAGTGAGACTTTGTCTCTAAAAATAACTCAAAAAACAAACAATGACGACAACAGCAACAAAAAAAACCCTCAAAAAACAAACAACAACAAAAAAACCACAACAAATAAGCAAGCAAAGAAAAACTCAGAAACATTCTGGGAGCATTAAATCAGAATCTACATGAGACATCGGCATGTATCATTTTTATTTGTTTCAAAGATTATTGCATGATTCTAAAGTATGGTAATGGTTGAGAATGACTGATCTGCAGCAACACTTTTTAAACTTTATGTGCATATGAATTACCTGAGCATTATGTTATAACAATGTGATCCGATCAATGGGCCTGGAATTTTGCTTTCCTAACTAGCTTTTAAGTAATGTTAACATTCTTGACCCATGAAGGAGACCTCGTTTGGAGCCAAGTGATCACTTTCTGGTGTTCAGTCTTTTTCATTAATTGATCAATGTTTAAACGGCAGAACCATGACATCTTGCCAGATTTAGAAAATGTTTTCTTTTTTTCACTCATAATGTTTTTATACATTTTTAATTATGTTTATATATACAAAGTTTACTAAAATAAAATTTTCACTTTCTAAGATTCTTTCCTTACAATTATTATTTTTATTTCATTATTATTATTATTTTTTTTTTTTGCAGTTTTTGACCGGGGCTGAGTTTGAACCCACCACCTCCAGCATATGGGGTCAGCGCCCTACTCCTTTGAGCCACATGTGCTGCCCTATTTCATTATTATTGCTAAAAAAAATTTTTGTAAGTATAGAGAGGGGAATTGCTAAAAAATGATCCTGTTAGGGTTAAGTAGAGGGATTGAGTGACATTATAAACAAAACCATACCTAAAATACATATATAGAATACCTAACAAAAACAAAATACATTCTCTCAAGTGACCATGATAAAATATGGTCTCAGTTAAGGTAAAAAAAAAAAAAATCAAAAACTGAAATTATACAAAATGTCTTCTCTGACAACAATGAATGTGGAAAGACATCAGTTAGGAAGAGAACAAAATTATTTCACACATATGTGGAAATTTAACAGTTCCCTCTTGTACAACTTAAGGTCCTTGTAATAAGAATGCCAAGACTAATCAATAGAAAAAAATAGTCTTTTCGACAAATGGTATTTGGAAAACTGTATATCCAAATAAAATAAAGTAAAATTTGGCTTCTATTTCTGCCTCTCACCATAAATAAATTATCCCCAAACAGGTTAATAACCTAAATATAAGAGACAAAATTATAACAGCCTTGAAAGAAAACATAGGGGTACAAATATTCATGACCTTGCAATAGGGCAATGGATTTTTAGATATGACGCCAAAGGCTGAGCAAAAAATAAAATTAGGAAGAATAGACTTTATAAATTAAAAACTTCTGTACATTAAAGGACATTATCAAGAAAGTGAAAACATAGTATACAAATGAGAGAAAATATAAGTGACATATCTGATAAAAGTCTACCCTTAAGAATCTATAAAGGACTCTCTTACAAATCAATAGCCAAAGTCTGAATTTAAAAGTGGACAGAGTCATGAAGATGTGGAAACAACCCAAGTGTCCGTCAACCCAGTACATGTACACCACGGAATGCTATCCAGCCGTAGTTAAAGACAGAGACTTTACATCTTTTGTATTCACTTGAATGAATTTGGAAAACATTCTCCTTAGTAAAGTATCTCAAGAATGGAAAAGCAAGCATCCCATGTATTCAGTACTAATCTGAAACTAGCAAATCATAACTGCAGACCTCCACCAAAGAAAACACAGTTAAATTCAAAAAGGGGTGGGAGTAAGGTCAGAAAATTTCTACCTGTTGCATACAATAAAGGTATCTGGCACATTTCCTGCAACTTACACTTTGGACTTTATCTTACAAACACAAATAATGTAATCTAATAATATGTACCCTATACTAACCTAAAATAAGAATAAAATAAAAATGGACAGAGGACTTCAGTAAACATTTCTTGAAAGAAAATAAACAAATAGCTAACAAATTCATGACATGATATTTAACTTCATTAGTCATTAGGGAAGCAAAACTACACTGAAATACCACTTCACATGTACTGTAAGAGTTATAACAAAAACAAACCTCAAAACAAAAAAAAGACTATCTCAGACTATGACAAGTGTTGGCAAGGATGTAGCGAAATTAGAAACAAAATATATTACTGATGGGAATTAAAATGCCCAACTGCTGTAAATATTTCATGATTCTTGGAAAAGTTAAACATAAAATTACATGTTCCAGATATCCCAGTATTATCTATTTATCAAAAAAATTTTAAACAGAAATTTAAAGAAATATTTGTATGTGAATATTCATAGTAGCACTATTCACAATAACTAAAATCTGGAGAAAAACTCAATGCCCAAAAATAAATGGATGGATATTGATATATAAATGTGATATATACATAACAATAGAACTAATATTCAACAAAGAAAAGAAATGAAGTACTGAGGCACATTATATCATTGATGAACCTCAAAAAGGGAATTTTAGACTAAGTGAAGGAAGCCAAAACCAAAAGGCCACATGTTGCAAGTTTTTATTTAGGTAAAATATCAAATTAAGTGCATTCATAAAAACAAAAACATGTTATTGGCAGGTTCTACCAGCAATGAGTATTTAATAGGTATGAGATTTTCTTTGGGGATGATATTATTCTGTAACTTGGTAGACATTACAGTTGCACAGTTATGTGAGTGTGTTAAATGCTACTGAATTTTATATTTTAAAATGATTCATTTCTACTCAGTTGAAAATAAAGGTTAATTTGTGAACTAAACTTTCTCTCAGCCAAAATTTATTTTAAAATAAAATGCATATTGAAAAATATAATAGAGTACTGGCAGAACATGACATTTAAACTACTTTGACAGTAAATGTGCAAAAAAACATTAGTGAGAAAAGTTGTTTTATCTATTGATTAGATACATACCTTGCTCTCTTTTTATCAAACGATTCCCATAACAGAGTCATAGGATGGCATAGTTACCCCAAAGCATATTATATATGTGTGTGTGTGTATATATATATATATATTTTTTTTTTTTTTGGTAGAGATAAAGTCTCACTTTATCACTCTGAGTAGAGTGCCCACACAGCAAACTCCAACTCCTGGGCTTAGGTGATTTTCTTGCCTCAGCCTCCCAAGTAGTTGGGACTACAGGCACCTGCCAGAAGGCCTGGCTATTTTTTTTGCTGCATTTTGGCCGGAGCCAGGTTTGAATCCTCCACCCTTGGATATAGGGTGGGCACCCTACCCACTGAGCCACAGGTGCCATCCAATTTATTTCCTTTTCATATTTTTTATTTGGCAACCTAAACATTTAAATTTATATATGTGATTTGTATTACATTTTTATTAGACAACGTTGCCCTAGTAAATGAATAATAAAAAACCCAAATACTTGATGTAAGAAAGAAATCTATGGATGGGTAAGAGATAAAATGTATCGCCAAGATTGTTCCCTGGGGCAGGGTCATTTAAGACCTGTGGAACTGGTACCAACTGACTGAGGAAAATACAGTTCAAAGCAGCAAGAGATATAGAGACAGGTGGCACAGAATAGAATTTTCAAAAGTGGGTACAGGGGACCACTTTGTGGGGCTTCAGCAAGTGGCCCTAAGTGTTTCTTCCCCCCAGCTTTTATTTTTATTTATGTATTTATTATTATTATTTTTAACAGTTTTTGGCTGGGGCTGGGTTTGAACCTGCCACCTCCGGCCTATGGGGCTGTGCCCTACTCCTCTGAGCCACAGGTGCCGCCCAGTCCCCCAGCTTTTATTGAAAGCTAGTTTTTTATTTAGCTGAGGGGATAAGCTGAGGAAGGGAGCAGTATCTATGAGTCAGCTCTTATTCTATCTATAATCATTAACTTTAAGGGTCTGGGCAGTCTTAAAAAATTCAAAATCTGAGCCTCGCATGGGAGCAGCCTCTTGTCTGCAATGATACACACAGTTCCCTTGGGGGAAGTTAGACCCTGTAGTTTTGCTGTGCAACAGATGTGGTGGCGTCAGGCATCCTCTGAAGAATTGGTGAAAAGAGAAATTTTCTCCTTGTCTCCACCCAGAGGCATTTCCCTCCATGATTAGGGTATAAGCTCTCCTGCCCATATCTCAGGGCTCAAGCTGTTCTCTTGATTTCTGCCCTGGCTATCATACAAATCCCCAAATAGTTGTACTTTCCTGCTTTTGTGATACCTATAATCATATGTCAGACACAGACTGCCGAATAGTATTACCTAGGATATAAGCAAGAGAAATGTCTACTTGTTTCTAAAAAGATACAGCTAATTTTTTTTTCTTTCACTGAATAGAGCATGAAAAATTAGCAATTTGGGAATCATTCTTTATATCCAGTGCCACTGACCATCACATCTATTGAATCTAGTTTCTAGTTACCCCTGAATCCATCTCCTTTTACATAGTCCTCGGTCTTGAAGTCCTTTCTTTATAGTGAAGTATTTTAAAACCTACAAATTGGTTTCTCTGCATCTATTACTTTTCTCTTCAAACCATTCTGCACAGTGCAGCCAGAATGACTTCTTAAATCTATAAATATTCAAGTTATTCTCATGCATAAAATTCACCAATAACTTCCTCCTCTAATAAAGTACAAATCTCTAATTTAACATATGATCCTTAGGTCCTTATATGATGTCTTTATTTTATCCGGCCCCCTTTAGCCAGGTTCCTATGGAATTACTTTTTTCCTACTTTTCTATCACTGGATATATCAACGTTCATTTATTCCCCCTAAAAAGTAACTTCTACTAAAGCACTTATTCAAATATTCCAGGTTTCACATACTCTAAATTTTTCAACTTAAGCAGAGTTCAGTGTCAAGCAACTTAAACTCCAACTTACTGGAGACTCTGTGCTTCAAAAGTTTATGAACTGCTGTAAGGGCAACCCTGTGATGAAGGAAGCATAAAACCCTAGCTTCCCTTCTAGACCAAGGAAATCTCAGAAGCCATGAATTTTTTTTTTTTTTCACTTTAACACAAGAAACAAACATTTCTTTAAACAAATACTTGGTAGCTAAGAAGAAAACAACTTGAAAGCTGTTAAATTATCTTTGCATTTATATACCTATTATAACTATCTGTAAGCAATTTAGTAAAATAGTCTACATCAGTTGGTTTTGCTGCTCATCTGTTCTTTGCCAGAAAAAAAATAAATAAATAAAAACAAACCCAGCTCTTGAAGTCTGATTGTATATTAGCCATTCTGCTCAGTGATTTATACATGTTCTAATTAATATTCAGAGGAGCCAAACAGGGTAAGCGTCGTTATCTCTGTACTACAACCAAGAGGTAACTTTACAAAACACAGTGAGTACAGCACTCAATTCTAATCTTAGGTCTTTTTTACTCCTGGAATTTTCCTTTTCCTACTGGTTTGAATTTCTTCCCTCTGTAGGAAATCCCGCCATGCCATCAGCCTTTTTCACTAACGTCTTTCTTCTTAAGGTCAGCGTCCTTGTAGCAGTTGCAAACTTTCTTGTCATTACCTGTGTCACCCCACTCTCACTGCAACTAATGAGAGAGATGTACACCTCTGCTGAGCCAATGGATAGGCATTGTGTTTTGATAGTGAATTCTGCCAAACAGTTCGATAAAACATTTATTACTGTATGAGTGAGCAGTTGCCAGCTGGCACAGGAATTTATTGCTCTGCAGACAACAAAAGCTCAACAGAAGCTTGTTACTTTAAGGAGTCAACTATATCTCAGACAAGAGGAGAAATTTTGCCCTAGATTTTTTCTTCTTATCATTGGAAAGAATAAGGCAATTATGTCCTTCTGTTTTGTTCTCTCTGTTCATCTTCTTCACATCCTTACATATGCTTTTCTTGCTACAGAAGAAGAAAAGCATCGTAAAGTCTTCATTTGTTTATGAGAGTTCCCAATTTCCATAGAACTTACATTAAGTAAATGTGTAATCTCTCCTCATTAATGTTGAAGAAGATTCTGGAATTCACCCCGATTTTGATACTGATTTAAAATTCACCCTAAGTATCATTTCCATTATTTTCATCTTTTTATTTGCTTCATTGCATACATTTAGAGTTCAAATATCTCTCACTTAATACAAATATTTGAGCAAAAACTATCAGGAACTGGGTCCATAGATCAAAATAACAATAAGATCAAAATAACAGGCTCAGCGCCTGTGGCTCAATGGGCTAAGGCGCCAGCCACGTACACCTAAGGTGGCGGGTTCGAATCCCCAGCCCAGGCCAGCCAAACAACAATGATGGCTGCAACCAAAAAATGGCCAGGCATTGTGGTGGGCACCTGTGGTCCCAGCTACTTGGGAGGTGGAGGCAGGAGACTTGCTTGAGCCCAGGAGTTGGAGGTTGCTGTGAGCTGTGATGCCATGGCACTCTACCCAGGGGGATAGCTTGAGGCTCCGTCTCAAAAAAAAAAAAA
>CAUYQV010125426.1:0-20369 GCA_963574575.1 Galagoides demidoff
CATCACAGCTCACAGCAACCTCCAACTCCTGGGCTCAAGCGAGTCTCCTGCCTCCGCCTCCCAAGTAGCTGGGACCACAGGCACCTGCCACAACGCCCGGCCATTTTTTGGTTGCAGCCATCATTGTTGTTTGGCGGGCCCGGGCTGGGGACTCGAACCCGCCACCTTAGGTATATGTGGCTGGCGCCTTAGCTGATTGAGCCACAGGTGCCGAGCCTAACTCGGAGTTTTAATTTGTCTTTTGAAGCTAAGTATGTTTCCTGCAGACAGCAAATGGATGGCTTTTGTTTTTTAATCCAATCAGCTAATCTATGCCTCTTTAGTGAGGAATTAAGCCATTAACATTTATTGAAATAATTGATAAGTGTGGTAGCATTCTATTAATCTTATTTTGTGAGTTCATTGCTTAGTTTTGTCTTTTGCATCATTGTAGTGGTTAGGTTCTGTCCTTTAATTTCTGAGTTCTTACTTTGCTGTTGCTCCATTGTGATGGTCAGTGTGTAGAACAGGTTGAAGTAGTTCCTGGAGAGCTGGTCTTGCTGTGGCGAATTTCCTCAGTTTTTGCATATCAGTCAATGATTTGATTTCTTTGTGAATTTTAAAGCTTAGCTTAGCACGATATAGAATTCTGGGCTGGAAATTGTTCTGTTTAAGTAGATTAAAGGTAGATGACCGTTGTCTTCTTGCTTGAAAAGTTTCATTACAGAAGTTTGCGGTCACCTTGATGGATTTGCTCCTGTAGGTCAACTGGTGCTTACTTCTGGAAGCTTGAAGAATCTTTTCTCTTCTCTTGACTTTGGATAGGTTCATCACAATGTGTCTCAGAGAAGCTCTGTTAGAGTTGAGATGACCTGGGTTCCCTCTGAAAGGAGCATGTCAGAATCTTTGGTGATATTTGGAAAATTTTCATTTATAATATTCTCTAGTGTAGCTTCCATTCCTCTGGGGCATTCTTCTTCTGGGATACCTATAACTCATGTGTTTGAATAAGTTTGAATGTTTAAGTCCCATAATTCTGTCAGTGAATGTTCTGCTTTCTCTCTCTTTTTTAATGCCTCTTTAACCATCTGAGATATCTCAAGAGCTTTGTCCTCTACCTCTGAGATCCTTTCTTCTGCATGGTTTAATCCATTGTTGATATTTTCTATTGCATCTTTAAGTTCCCTAATTGACTGCTTCAGTTCCTTCAGCTCTGCCGTATCCTTTCTAGATTCTTCATATCATTCATCTCTTATTCAATTCTGTTTTTGGATTTCCTTTGGTTATTTTCCACTTTATCAGCAGTTTCCTTCATTATTTCCATCATTTCCTTCATTGTTTTCATCATCTGTATTCTAAATTCCCTTTCTGTCATTTCTAACATTTTTTAATAGGTAGAGCAGCTATCTCACAGTCCCTTGAGGGGGTTGCTCTGGACTGGTTTTTCATGTTGCCAGGATTTTTTTGCTGATTCTTCCTCATGAGTGTTTTCTTTTATCTGTTTCCTTACTTTAATTTTCCTTTCACTTCAAGCTCTTACTCTTTAAGTTGCCATGCCTATAGCCTGGGATATCAATGAGTCAGCTGCCGGCAGGATTAGACTGAACAAACACATGCAACCACTTGCAAGTTCTCCACTGCTTTTGTCCTCTTCATGGGGTCCAGAAGTCTCTTGCTGACACCCTGTGTCCCCAAACGGATGTTTCTGAGCAGATCTCACTATCCAGAGTTGCTTGAAGTCTTCTCTCCCTAGTCTCACTGTGCCCAGTTATAAGGAAGTGGTTACTTGCTGCCATCTTGCTCCAAGTATATGGCTTTTTGATTTTGGCTTTTCCCATTCAGTACAATTTTTTCAAGATCCATACAAGCTGTTGCTTGTATCAATAATTCATTCTTTTCATTGTTGAAAAGTATTCTGTGGTATGTATATAACATATTTATATAGCAGTTCACCTATTGAAAGATATCTGAGTTATTTCCAGATTGTGCTGTTACAGATAAATCTGCTGTGAACTTTATGAACATATTTCTGGGTTAATTTAAGTTTTTACTTCTCTAGATCAATGTCTAGGAGTAAAACTGTAAAATTTTTTGCTGTATCATATGATGAATGCATATATAATTTTAAAGGAAACTGCCATACTGTCTCTGATGACAGGAAAAATGTAACATTTTGCATTCTAACAGAATGCTTGAATGATCTAATTATTTTTCTGCATCATCACCAGCATTTGGTGCTATCACTGTTCATTATTTTAGTCATTTTGCAGGTGTGTTTTAGTAGCTGATTGTGGTTTTAATATATAACTCCCAATGGCTTAAAAATATTTATACAAGCTTATTAGCCACCTCTATACTATCATGAGTGAAATGTCTAGTTATGTTTTTTGAACGTTTTCTAATTAGATTGTTTGATTTTTACTGTTGAGTTTTGAGAGTTCTTTAGGTATAGTATAGGTATTACTCTTTTGTTATATATGTGGTTTGCAAATATATTCTTCAAATTTGTAGTTTGTCTCTTCATCTTATTAACTTGATCTTTTATAGAATAAACATTTTTTATTTTGATGATGTCTAATTTATCAATTTTTTTAATGGATCTTGATTTTCTAAGAATTCTTCACTTAGTCTTAAGTAAAGATTTTCCCCTACATTTTTTATTAAGAGTTTGCCACTTTAATATTTTACTTTTAAGTCTGTGGCCCATTTTGAGTTAAGTTTTTGTAGGGTGTAACACATTCAGGTTAGGTTGCCTATGGTGGTCAGTTATTGTGGCACCATTGTTGAAAAGGCTGTCTTTCTTCTATTTAATTGCTTTTGCACCTGTGTCAAACATCAGTTGAGGATATTTATGTGAGTCCACCTCTAGACTATTTTCCATAGATCCATCTTTCTAACCCTCCACTGTCTTGATTACTATGCCTGTACATTGATAGTTAAATAGGATAGAATGATTCCTCCCATTTTATTCTTTTTTTAAAACTATTTTAACTATTCTAGATTTTGTGCCATTTCATACAAAATTTAGAATAAGTTTGTCTGTGTCTACAGGAAGAAAGAAAAGCATCTTCCAGGAATTTTTATAAAAATTGCATTGAACATATATGTATCAATTCGAGGAGAATGAACATCTTTAATATGTTGAGTTTTCCAGTTTTTGAACACATGTCTGTTCATTTACTTAGGTCTTCCATGATTTCTTTTAGCAAGATTTTGTAATTTCCAGCATACTTAACCAGTAAAGTCTTTGTTAAGTCGTACTCATTTCATTTTCTTTGGAGCAAATAGAAATTTCTTATTAGTACATAGAAATGTGATTCCTTTTTGTGTCTTTATCTTGTATCCTGAGGCCTTGCTAACCTCACTTATGAGTTTTAGAAGTTTTTTGTAGATTACTTGAGATTTTCCACTTAGATAACTATATAATCTGCAACTAAGAACAATGTTATTTCTTTCTTTCCAACCTCTATGCTTCCTATTTCTTTTTGTTGCCTTATTATACTGGCTAGAATCAACAGTACTTTGCTGAATAAGAGGATGTCATTGCTTTGTTTCTAATGTTAAATGGAAATATTCTCTTATTTTATCAAGTGTTATCATAGTTATTGGGTTTTATAAATGCTTTTTAGTTTCTTATCCACTTGAGGAAGGAACTTCTATTCCTACTTTGCTGAGGATTTTTTTTTCCACAAGTGTTAGATTTTGTCTAATACTTTTTCTGTGTCAATTGATATGATCATATGATTTTTTATCTTTAACCTATTCATATGGTGGATTACATTAATTTATTGTCAGTGTTGAACTAACTTTGTATAACTGAAATAAGTTCAACTTGGTCATCCTATGTACTTCTTTTTTATATATTAGTGGATTTGAGTTCCTAAAATGTTGAAGATTTTTTAGTCTAAATCCTAAGATATGTTGATCATTAGTTTTCTTTTGATGTACTGCCTTTGTCTAGATTGGGGATTATAAAGTAAGTTGAAAAGTGTCCCCTCCTTTTTCTATGTTATGAAATGATTATGATTTTCTTCTTTAAGTGTTTAATAGAATTCTCCAGTGAAACCATTTGGGCTAAAACTTTTCTCTTCTTTCTTTTGTTTTGAATATTTTGAATTATAAATTCAGTTGTCTTTTTAATCTCTTTTGACTTTTCCTAATTTGTGGTTTCTCAGTAACTGGTGCATTTTCTAACTTGTATCTATTAGAGTAAATTAACTTATTGTCCTTTTAAGTGGTGATAGAGTCTCTACTTATCCCTTGTTTCATTCTCAATATTTGTCATTTGTGTTTTCTTACTTTTGTCTATCTTTGTAGAGGTTTATCAATATTCCTAATTTTTTTTGAAGAATCAGCTTTTTGTTTCATTAATTACATTTTGTTATTCTTCAATGTTATTGATGTCTTATATTTTACTTGTTTATTTATTTGAGACAGAATCTCATTCTGTCATCCTCAATAGAGTGCTGTGGCATCATAGTTCACAGCAACCTCAAATTTTTGGGCTCAACCAATTATTCTCTTGCCTCAGCCTCTCAGGTAGCTGGGACTACATGCATCCATCACAATGCTCAGCTATTTTTATTTTATTTTATTTTTTGGAGACAGAGTCCCCCTTGTCACCCTCAGTAGAATGCCATGGTGTCCTAGCTCACAGCCACCTCCAACTCATGGATTCAAGCAATTCTCTTGCCTCAGCCTCCCAGGTAGCTGAGACTATAGGCTCCCACCACAACACCCAGCTATTTTTAGAGATGGGGTCTTGCTCCTGTTCAGACTAGTCTCAAACTCCTAAGCTGAGGCAATCCACCTGCCTCTACCTCCCAGAGTGCTAAGATTATAGGTGTGAGCCACTGCACCTGGTCTTTGAAAGAAGGGTATATTTATTAATACCTTTCTTCTATTGAAGTGGGTTTATTTGCTTAAATTTTCTAGTTTCTTGTGGTAGGACTTTAGATTATTGATTTGAGACCTCATATCTTCAGTGATGTAAGCATTTACTGCTACAAATTTTCCTCACAGAAGTACTTTAACTCTGTTCTATAAAATTTGGTTATGTTGTACTTTCATTTGCATTCAGTGGTAAGTAAATACTTTCTCTGACTCATGCATTATTTAGAAGTATGTTGTTTAATTTTCAAATGTTTCAAAATAATGCATTGTTTCTCTGCTATTGATCTCTAGTTTAAGTCCATCGGGGTCAGAAAATATACTCTGTATGATTTGGTTGTGGCTACCCTCCAGGATAGACCTACACCTAAAAGTTGACTTTATGTTTAGACTTACAATGACAGACACATACCAAGAGGATATGAAAGGGTCATTACTCACATAATGAGATTTTCTGAGGATAGCAGGGTGGTTCCCAAGTGGGTTTCCAAGTGGGTCACAACTGGCTTTTTTTTTTTGGAGACAGAGGCTTAAGCTATCCCCCTGTATAGAGTGCCATGGGGTCACAGCTCACAGCAATCTCCAACTCCTGGGCTTAAGCGAGTCTTCTGCCTGAGTCTCCCAAGTAGCTGGGACCACAGGTGCCCACCACAACGCCTGGCCATTTTTTGGTTGCAGCCGTCATTGTTGTTTTGGTGGGCCCGGGTTGGATTCAAACCTACCGCCTTAGGTGTATGTGGCTGGTGCCTTACCACTTGAGCCACAGGTGCTGAGCCCACAAACTGGCTTAAAAGAGGAGAGGAGTGAGATTGGCTTGGGGTTTTGGGATGGTTTGAAACATGTTCCCTCAAAATTTATATGTCCTGTAGATCCTTCAGTCTCTTTTAAGATTTTAATATTTTTTTTCAGCCTATTTTCTCTCTGTTACTGAAGTAGTAAATTCTATTCTTTTGTCCTCAAGTTCATTGACTATCATCTGTCATTCTCACTCTGCTATTTAACCAATCAGTACATTTTATTGGGTTATTATATTTTTCAGTTCTACAATTTCCATTTGGTTTTCTTAAAATAAGTTTTATTTTTTGTTGAAATTTTCTATTTTTTCATTTTCTTCAAGAAAATTCATAATTGCTTATAAAACATTTTAAATTTTAAATCCTTGTCAAATAATTCTAGCATCTGAGTTATCTTGGAATTGGCATCTGTTGATTTTCTTTTCTCATTCAAGTTGTGATTTTCCTGGTTATTGTTATGATTAGTGACTTTTAATTATATCTAGGAATTTTGGATAGTATGTTAAGAGACTCTGGATCCTATTCTATCTTTTTTTTTTTTTTTTCAAAGAGGCAATCTCATTGTTGAGAGATAAGCCAGGTGGGTGTGTGTCAGCTTCCATAGAGCTCCCCAACTCCAGTCACGTAAAAAAAAGGTGTGACTCATGCTGCCTCATTACAGATGGATGGTGTGAAAATTTAGCTTCCTTGGAAAGTAGTGTGCAGACTTAGACCATCTCTTAGTTTTCAAGTGAGGGTGTGACCTCAGTTTCCTGGTGGGTTCTACTGACATCATTGAGGAGGAAATCAGAGAGCTGATTCATACCACTTTGTTGCTGCATGGAGTGGTCGAGGAGGGAATAGCGGCCCAACTCCCTGATGGAACCTACTGACACTAAGAACTTGAAGGGTAGAGATGAAAGCAGGGATTAAGCATGATGATGGAGAATGCTACCTTACACTAACTTGTTCAGTCTCATTTTTGCAAGGGAAGATGCTCAACTCACTGCCAGATTTCCACAACATTAATCTGTTGAGGTAATTGGTGTGCCATATACTTTCTTTACATGGAGAATGGGAGATCAGCTCCCCCTTGGTCCTGTTGACACCACAGGTCTGGGAATCAGAGAACTGCCTGTTTCTTCAGAGGTGGGGTAGAAGATTAGATCTTGGCTTGACCCTGTTGGAACCACTTGGCAATGATGGTGGAGGGCTGTCCCATTTGTGTTTGTCTAGTGTAAGGCAAGTATTGCCAAAAAGGCTTTCAGTTCAGTTAGATCACCTTTTTTCTCATCTCTTAGCTAGGAGGAACAAACTTTTCTTGGCATTTTATTTTGTTTATGCCTATTGGTGGTTATGAGTTAGAGGCTTCTGCAGTACCCTGTCAAGAATATATAGACAACAGGAAACCCAGACTCTGCAGTGTTATTCCTAAAGTCCCCAAATCCTTTCCTTGGCAGTCCACTTTGTTCTTTCCAGCTCTCAGAATTGGTGTATGATTTTTGTTGCCTTGTATCTAGTGTTTTTTATTTGTAAGACAGAGGATCTGGGAAGAATGGCACCACTTCATTTTGGCCAGATTGGGAAGTCTGAAGCACTATTTTTTATGTAATGTTCCCTACCACCACCAGATGTTATCTTCTATTTGATAATGGTGAAATAAACAGCCTCTCTGCAGAAAAAGGTTCTCCGCTAGATTTCAGAGTAGGTCCAAAGCATGAGCTTGAATCACTGTAGGTCATCCTGAGGCAGAATCTCAATTCTCATAGCACCAGCTCAGACCCTGAAGTATTAATCACAATAAGAAGAATGAGAATAACTAACAATTTGCAAGTGCTTAGTATGTGCCAAGCCCAGTGTTGACTACTTGGCAGGAATTTTCTTATTGAATCCTCAGAACTAACCCATGAACTAGATGTTGTTATTACCCTCATGCTATTAATGAGAACTCTGCAGCTTCGAGAAATTGCACAATGTGTCTAAATCCACATAGCTAGGAGGTAGTGTGGAGTTTTCAACTCAGAGATGAAAAACTTGTAACATGCTTGTTCAGATTTAGATAACAGGCTGTATTCCCAAAGAGTCTGATTTAGTATGTGGAAGGCCCAACTTAGCAATATGTGGTTTTTTACTTAACCAAGTTGGAAAAGTGAGGTAGGAAGCCCTTTATTCAAACTCTGACAAACGCTTCATGCACTGAAACATCTGTCTTCTCTTTGGTAAGCTAGCCCTTACCAATGAAGGATGGAGAAAACAAGCCAATGTCTTCTTTTTAAAATAACAGAGATTTAAGGATGTTCTTCTCTCTGGGTTTTGCCCAAAAGGATGCTCAGAACATTCCATAACATGACCACTGGGTTTTCCCACACATTGATTGCTATGCCACTAGGCTGGGCATTCAGACTCACTGCACAGTGATCACTTGGATGTTTATGAATGTTCTGTTTCATAGGAAATAAAATTGTAGTTATCCTTAAAATATGTGCCATTTATTTGAATTTTTATAACAGCTCATTTTCTAGAATAACAAGTATCCAATCCTTTTGTAGTATATGAAAGTAGTCACTTTCCTCCATAAACTATTTCATACCTTTTTTTGAATTACAAAAATTCAAGGTTTTTTAAGGTGCAAAATCCGTAGAGAAAGTATAATACAAGGAATACTCTAATTTAACTCATTATTGTAATAAGACTTAGACTCTTTCTTTCATGGGATTCAAAATGTCATGTAAGAACTTTCTCATCAAAGTATATTTTATTTACTTATTTCTGTTAACAAACATAATAAATTTCATTGATACAGATAACAGAATTTATTGACACAGATATGTTGACCAATATAGAAGTTCTGAGATACACAAAAATCAAGAAATGTAAAACTGCATATACAGAAGCAAATGAAGCCCTCCCAGCCACGCCGATAAGCTGAGCAAGTTAAAATTTGCAGGGCTGAATTAGAAAGGATACTGCTGACTGTGTTTCTTGGAAGTGAAATAATGGACTGTAATATAGGCTGTCTCAGAACTTTCATAGTGACCCATGTAACAAATTATCTTTGTGTCATTATTCATGAAGAACTTTTGTACAGATTAATACAGAAGACGTAATAGTATTCCATGGTAACCTAGATGGAGTTGAATATATTCTTCAGTAAAGTATCACAAGAATAGAGAAGCAAAAATCTAATATTCTTCAATACTAATATGAAGCCAGTAGATGATCTGATGCATGCTCACATAAGAAAAAAACTCAACTCAATTCAAGGTAGGGGGGCAGGGGATGAGGGAGCAGGGAGAAGAGGGAAGGGAGAGGGATCGGTGTGCTGCCACTTAATGGGCACAGTGTTAGGGTGGATAGCACATCTCTTGGGGGTGGGATACAATTTTCAGAGGGACTCTACCTAACAAATATAAACAATGTAACCTAATTCTTTGTGCCTTCAAATTAACCTGAAATAATAATAATAATAAAAGAACTTTCTTATACACAATAGTCTACAAATCATTATTTGAGACCAAGTTTTCCAGTTTCATGAGAAGAGCAACATTTTAAATTTGGTTCTCATTATTTTGGACTATATGATCACCTAGATGGGAACAGGGATGTTGAGGTTTATCTGTGTGCTATCTTGTTAAAGATATTTCTGAACAAATTATTGGTTTAATTATGATTACACAGGAAATGTTGCAGTTACTCCTAAATTAAACACACTCAGAAATAGAAAAAGTACCCTTTGTAGGCAAAGAACTGATTTACTAATTATAATTCACTTGTGTATATTATTAAAGTAAGTTTTCTTAGGCGTTTACAAGACATCTCTGGCCTTTCATTTATTTGTAAAAAATGATGTATCTTGTATTTTTCATTTACTTAAGCTAGATTTTTACTCAGGCAAAATTAATGAAGTTCCAAGGTGGAAAAAAATGTCTTCCCTTTCAGCAGCTCATGCTATAGACCAGTATTTTCAACCTTTTTATCTCCGGCACACGTGAATCTATAGTTAAACTTTCATGGCACACTTAAATTCTGTTGATCAAAAAAAAAAAAAAAAAGGAATAAAAAAAGGAAATATTTACTGTGCTTTGAAAGTCTTTTGAAAATAATTTAATTAATGATCTTTAAAACTTTCGTGGTACATCTAAGATCCTCTCATGACACACCAGTGTGTTCTGGCACACTGATTGAAAATCACTGCCATAAACAACGGACAGCTCTACTGTTAATGGAGGAAGAGAGCTGAGTTTGTGTTCTTGGAAACTGGGTAAAGAGTTCTGTGAGGAAAGAGAATATAACTTGCGCATTTAATTAGTATATAAAAAAGTAAAAGACCATATATAGAAATATACAATGACACTGTGAAAATAAAAACATTTCAGATTTTCAATAGCAATTAGTTCTTTTTACCTTGTATGTTAAATACTTTTAAGTTATTCAAAAGATCCTTGAAAAGAATAACCACAGAATGAATGTGCAGGAGAATTGCCAGGGCATTTTGTAAGCATCAATCAAAATAACTAATAAAGAGAGTAGGGAATAAAGGAAGAAATAATAGGAGAATGTTCGTATACCACAACAAACGTGGATTATTATTACCATTATGTGAAATTTTCAAGAGCCACTAGCAAAGAGAACATAGAAAACAAAATAAAGTTATTGTGCTATTGTAGAAATTATAGTCTCATATAAATAAAAACCAAGATGTTTTTCAAATAGAAAACTGGCAATTTAAGAAAATGAAAGAACTTATGTCCTTCCAAGAAGAATTAATAACCATTAGAAAATAGTCTGACAATGTTTTCCTGAGCCATTTTACATGGTTCATAGAGTCTTACATATTTTTGTCATAATAAAAAACCAGTGTTTAAACAAGTTAAGGTAAAATTTGGTATTAAATCAACATCCAGGTGATAAAACTTCTGTGTGAATAGTAAAATTACCTTTTCCTGCCTGTTTATCTCTGAAAATATAGGAACCTTTCCCTTCATTCATTTAGCAAATATTTGTTGAGCATGCTAATTTACTGTATTTTGAACATGCAGTGCAAAGAAAACAGATAGGATTCCTGCCCTCACAGAGCTTAAAACTTCTCTCAAACATCTATTTTGATCCAACCTATGAAAGGGATATCTATCCTCAAAGATCTCCCGTGTCTGTTGGGATCTTTCATCTCTGGAGTATTACACGGCATTTTTTTCTCACATGCAGGGTAGCTCACATGCAAGGTGCACAATTAAAAAAATGAAATTCAGTAAGAACAAACGTTGCATTGAACACCTTTTTGTTTACATGTGGCTATTTTGGTTCACAGCCTATCAAAATGCTTCACCTTGCTTTTGCATATGTTTGACAGGATTTATTTTGCTAGAATCTTGAGGTCTGAGGTTGTGAACACTTTGAGTTTATTTTAGAAATCTGCAAGAGCTGAATTCAAAGCTTAGTTGCACTAAATTGTGACTGCATCCATTCTTTTTCAGCAAATATTTGTTGAGGAAAGCAAAGATCCCTAAGTTTATAAAGCGTATTTCCCAGCAGAGAAAGGCAGAGAATGGTGGGCAAATGGGAAGAGAACTGTGGAAGGAAGAGGAAGTAGAGCAGCCTAAGGGGGAAGGGAGGGAGCTGAGGTGGGAGGTTGGTCAAAAAGGAAGGTTGGAATGTTAAATGTGGCCGTTACTTAGTGTAGGCCTCAGTGAGCAGAGACTCCAGAGAATGATCAGCATAGATTTTAGGAGAAAAAATTTTTCCAGGCAGAGACAACATCTGGGCAAAGATCCTAAGGAGGAGCATGCCTCATGGAGAGCAAGAAGACTGGTGTGGCTCCAGCCCAGTTCATAAGTGGGAGCTCAGCAGGAGAGGAGGTCGTGGGGTAGCTTAGTGGGAAGGGGAGCGGATTGTGTAGAACCCATAGCCTGTTCATTGTTAGGAGCAGAGAGGCAAAGCTCAGTTTTGTGCAGAGGAATGAAACGATTGGACTTAGATTTTTGAAACAAGACTCCAACTGTTTTGTTGGGAATATACTGCAAGCCAGCATGCAGGCAGGGGGAGCTAGTAGAAATCTCTCATAGAAATCCAGGCAAGAGATGTAAAAAGTGGTCAGATTTTATATGTATTTTTGGAATTTACTGATGGATTGCATATGACATGACTCTCTTGAAGGAGTCAAGATGACTCTGTTTAGAAATCTGATGTGAAATATACCTATCTGCAACCTTCATCCCCCCGCCTTTAATTCTATACTTCACGTAATTCAAGTGGCCTTGTATCCTAACCTAGTAATCCAGTGTTTTGTTGTTTTGTTTTTATCTAAGTCTTTCAGCAATTGTTTCTTGAATACTCACCATGTGATGGATGTTGTGGAGGATACAAAATAAGCAAACATAAAGTTTGATTTCAAAACACATCACGAGAGAGAATATAATTAGAAGCTGTAGTTTACTATAGAGGAGAAGTGGATCAAATGTTATAGGGAGTCAAAGAAGAGGGCTGTTCCTTTTAGACGGTGGGAGAAGGGAAGGTTCAAGCTAAATTAGGCTAAACAGAGCTTTAAGAATAACATGGGCTGGGGATTGCTGAGTGAGACACATTCCAGGCTGGCATGTGGACCCCGCAGCATCAGGTTCAGGGAAGAATGAGGACAGTTTGCTGGAGGGAGCAGCTGGGGGCAAAGACTGAACAAGTTGTCCTCATATTGCAGAATGTTTGAACCAAGGAGTGGCAGAAAATATCAGAGGCATGGGTATATGCAAGGGACATCTCTGATAGGACCATGGAACTGGCAAGATATCAGAAGTAAGGCTGGGGGTTAGAGCACTAGTATGGAGAGAGTGGTCATGCCCAAACTGAAACTGGATCATAGACACAAAGGACCTTCTAAAACCTTTCCACCTGGACCACACAGGCAAGGTGAAAGGAGAAAACTACGATCAATTCTTTGGCAAATAATTAACATAGTCCCATTTTCCCAGCAGCGAGTTTGGAAGCCTAATTTTCTTGATCCTCTCTAAGCTTGAAATATGACTATGATTTGCTTGAGGTTGAAGAGTCTTGGGCAATAAAATAAAATGGTAGGTATACTGCTGATTGTTTTAATATAGAGACAAGTCCAGAAACATTTTGTTAAATTACAAAAGACCTTCCAAGGTTTACAGAGGATCTTTTCAAAGCTCATTTGAGGTGAGAGCCACAAATAATCACCTCCTCCAGCTCTGTTCAGTTCCTCTTCTCAAAAGTGAATAGAAATGTAATTCTGGCTTCTCTGACTGGAAACTTCTTCCGGTATTTTTCTTAATGGAGCACAGAGGCAGAGGAGGTGAGGAGAAGGTCACCACTTTGAAGGTCTATGAAGCTTAAAATGTTCTGGCTACAGACTTTAGCTGAACCAATTTTGTTTTCCGTGGTAGAGGCTAACCAAAAGAAATCTTGGGAATGTGCCCAAAGAGCTCGCATTGAATATTTGAATTTTAGAAGGCAAAGAAGCAGAAGAATTGATTATTTTGGCAAAGAGCACGTTGTCAGGAAGGTATTTCTTCACCCTTTGTAGAATTTTCAGAAGTGTTGAAAATAATGAGACAGAAACCCTGGTGTTGGAAGGAAGCATTCGAAAGAGAGCTTCTTTCAGCCTGATATTTTTCAGAGACCTCAGCGGAAGGTTTGGGTAGCATACTTTGAGGAGAGACTTCATGTTTACTAATGAATATGAATAGCATTTCCTTATGGGCTATATATTTTCCAGTAGGAAATGGATAATCTACTATGACATTTCAGTGGGTTGGAACACGACAGATAAATCAAATACAAGTTGCCCTGCTTCTTTTTCAAATGAAAGATAAATGTCTTAATGGATTAGCAATCATGAAATATATAAGTATTTGTAATACCGCACTGCTTTATAACACCATCTGCTGAAGAATGGTATTTATTCAGCCACTGATATGAGAACAGATTTTCTTCCACATTATGCAGGGAGGAAGTACATCCTGGTGTTAACGAGCATGCACTTTGTATTTAGCCAGCCTAAGTTCTAATGAAATTCTTTAGTCGACAAGCTGTGTAATTTTGATAAGATTACTTAATCTCACTTTCCTCATCGATAAAATGGCATAATAATCATCCTATCTCTTAAAGTCATTTAGCCCATCAAACAGGGTCACGTATAATAAGCGTTTTGCCGAGTGCCTAAGACATGAAAGCACTCAATAAATAACAGCTATTATCACCATTCCACTGGTCAAAATTGGCTACCCACAAAATGAGCCATTTCAAAGTGTTTAAAATGCCTGGATTGAATGCTTTTTAAAAGAGTGCTGGGGAATTAGATTAATGAGTTTCTCTTCTGGTCCAGGCAAGTAAGTCTGTACACTAAACCCGAGGCATGTGATCAGTCATAATAGGCCAGTGTATGCTGCAGTAACAAACAATTCCCAAATAACAGTGTCTTAAAACAGCACAAATATATTTCTTCCCCACACTACATGTCCCTGGGTCTATAGGGCCCTAGGCTGGTAGACAATTCGTTTGCTCACACTCTGCCATTGTCATACCAGAGAGAAGTAGAGACCCAGAAGCTTTTAAATCAGAAGTTGAGGGTTCTGGTCTGGAGCTGCCATACACATCCCTTCCAGTCATGATTTTGGGGGCTCATATAGTTACACCCAAACATAAAAGGGGCAGGATGTGAAATACTGCTATGTTCCAGGAAGGCAGAAACTGGAAATTTAGCGGCTTTGATGATTATGGAAGGGCCATAGACATAGTTGAAAATAGACTCTTAACTTTTAGACAGTGGCACTTGAGGCCCAGTTTATTGAGTTAAAAACAATGAGTTAAAATTTATTAAATCAGTGGTGATATATGGTCCTTCTGGACTCTGAGTGAGATTGAGGACCATTCCATATTAGTTGCCTTGAGTTTCTGGGACACCTGATCCTGTAAGCCAGTGCTATAGATTGAGTTATTCTGTTAAAGATGTCCAAAGCCATAATTATTCCCTTTGGCTTTTCCCCACCATTCCATGCTAGTTTAAATGGCCTTTTATGTTTTTATCTCACATCTAATGGGTATGATGTGTTCTAACTGTATGGCTCCATGTGGCGCACTGTATGCTATGGCTGAGAGGCGCCATATAAAAAATATTGTTATTGTTATGATGATGAGTTCAAGCACTGGAGGGAAAATTGTGAAATAACTTAGTACTGGAGCTATCATTATTTTCAGCAAAATGAAGTTTGGCTTTTTACCACGCTAGTAAGCCTTGAAGATTAAATGGTATCTACAGCATGTATCTTAGCAAAGGGCCAAAGAAGTAAAAATAAAAATGTTTGATATAACATTTCATATATTATAAAACAGATGTTTGCTTTTAAGTATTCTTGATATTTTTAAAAGTTGATACCCATGTCAGAAATTTATTTTTAAAAAAAACAAATTAAAAAATCCTGCATATTTGCATTTTTTCCCATTTATTAATTTTATTCATTCTTATTTCCACTGTGGTCAGCTTGGCCAGCTACATATTAATTTAACCCTTAGTGCTGATCAGTTGCCAGTTAGCTGGGAGGTTGAGCAATAGTTTGTTTCACTGCTTTAGAAATGCATCATTAAGACAGGAGGTGCATGGCGTTCTGGAAAAAGGGACTGTTTAGGTCTCTTCCCTCATCATGATGTGATATTATGTTCCCATTACTTGAATATTCATTATGGTTTCCCACATGTTTTTGGCTACCTCTGTTTCCTGCAACTGTTTACATTATTAAGTTGATCTGGATTATAGAAAGTAGCTTGAACTCTGTATATAGCCTGGGATGTTCACATACAGTGGGTATATTCCCTTTTCATCCTAAAGAATCACGGAAAGTTGCTAAAAGGAAAGTGAGACAACACAGCCAGGCTCTTGTTCCTGAAGGGCCTCAAACCACAGATGGAAAACACTCCAGGGCTAATCTGAGGAATTCTGAGGCACTTCAGGCACTGGGCCCTCCTTATGCCTGGAGACAGACAGCTTTCCACAGAAAGCACAGTGAAGACGTCATTTCTCTCGGGGTGGATAGAGGGTACCATCTGACGCAGAGTAGGAAACATCAGAATGTGCCACAATTCCAGGACTTCTTACGAAAGGAGAGGTGGCATATGACAAATTAATTTGAAAGGATGAGGCAGTAACGAGTACACGGTGCATAAGGAATCTGATAGAACACTGATCTAGAAAGACAGAGCAGTCAGATGGGTCAAAAGATGAAGCCTGAGTCTATCTTTGACACCTTCTGCCTCAGGGCCCTGGAGATCAGTTTCAAGCTGAAATCGTTCTCTTCTTCTCTCTTTCTTTCCCCGGGAGCAGGGTGGTCCAGTGTCAAGGAGCTGGGATTCTGGAGCTAGACTCTGGGGATGAGTTATAGCTGTGCTCCTTACTAGCTCTGTGGCCCTGAGCAAGGGACTTCCCCTCTGAGTCTCTCAGTTTCTCCACTTGTAAAACAGGCATGATAGCAGTGCCTTCTGGTGTTCTCTAAAGGACTGAGTGAAGTGAATATGTGAAGCACCTATAACACTGTCTGGCACATCGTGAGTGTTTTGTTAAATAAGTAAAAGAATTTCCACGTTTCCAAGGTTCTTACTATAACTGGTTAAAAGTACAACATCACACTTGACTGTTAAAGATTTCTACAAGTTAAAACTTTTATCCTCAACCTGCTATCCAAATCTAAAATGCAGCCAACTTGCCTGTTGTCTGGGATATCCAGGCCGGTGATCAAGGCTCTGGTATTGTTTTAAGGGATTTGTAGGAAGTGGCATTTTTAATCTTCACAACTTTATGTTGTAGGTACCAGTGTCTGTGCCATCTTACATAAACTGATGCACCAATTCCTAAAGAAAATCACCAAGGAGATACAGTCAACACATGGCAGAGCCAAGATGTGAATGGAGCCACTCTGGTTCTAGAGCCAATAGATTTTACCACCTTGCTGTATCACTTCTCAAAAACAATGGCTCTGAAGTGAGCACAATCTATACTTGCATCCTCTGTTGCTCTTGTAGCATTTCTTAACCTCTCTGAGCTCCATGTTCCTCTTTTGTGATATAGAGATAAAATGCAACAAATCATCTGAGGTAATTATGAGGATCAAATCAAACAACAAATATAAAGCATCTGGCCAGGAGCTTGATGTACAGTAAGTTTCAGATGTTCCCACATACGACTTAGAAACTGTGACAGTGACCCTCCATGCCTACATTTGTATCTTCTCAAAAACTACCAGCCCTCTAACTCTAGGTTCCATGAAGTTCTCTAGTCTAGCTTCCCAGATCTGAATATAAAGCAGTAGTTGAAGCAGAACGTCTTTTTCATTTTCTAGAAACATATAGGACCACATATCTTATAGAGGGCCACAGGCAGTTGACACACACTTAGAAGCGGGCATAACCTACGAGCTGTGCTACCCACAGCCCTTCCCTGTGAGAGGTATGAGGACACTCAGGGTCTTAACCCGCATCGCTAGACGAGGAAGGCCCTCGCAATAACAGCACTTGCAGTCTCAGGCTCGGAACTAGTTGCCATGCTGGGAGTTGCTGTGGTGTGCATTTGTTTCAATGCTTTTTCAGTGTGATTGTCTTTATTAAGATAGAGGAAAAACACCGCACTTCAGTTTAGCCCTAAATGGCTATAACTCCGTGTAAGAAAACTCTTGAGTTATTTTCTCTGCCTCTTTCTATGAGAAGCAAACCCCACAGTTCTTTCAAAAGTAAAACTACCCTGTTCATACTCTAGAGTCAAGGAAGATATGTCTGTTTAGGACCACAAACATATACTTTCATTTAAAGAAATATGCTTATCTCCAAAGTTATGAGCTTTAGAGATTAATTTTTCTTTATTTAATTTGCTTCCAGTGGACACGAAACACTTTTGATGCAACAGACTTTGGTAGAAATCTTAGCGAGAAGAAAAAGGCTGCGTAAACAACTTATTCTTAAAACCTAAGCATCAGAGATGCTAGAATAAATACATTTGCTTTAGAAATATCTTGTTTTGGAATAAGGGCATTTTACTTCTCAGGTTATATATGAGGCCAACATTCTTCCCTGAATTTCCCTAAAGGCCACTGGCATCTCTCATGGACAGGTTACAGGCATCTTCAGCTTCTGCTCCCACCCCGCCCCCAGTCTGTCCTGCAGTCCATTCAGTCTTCCTCATCTGGTAAATGGACTTACCAGTTGTTCAGTGAAGCAACACAGCATCATTCTCTTTACTCTTCAGCTACCTTGGCCCACGTGCTCATCAGTAAGTCTTCTCATCCTATCGACAAGATACTTCTCCAACACATCCACGTTTCTCAAACTCTGCAAATGCTACCCTGGTTACAGGCCATCATCATCTCTTCTGATCTACCCACAAGAGCCTCCAAACTCATCGTGTTCTCTGCCTAGTGTCAAGAGTATTCCCTGGTAAAAGTCTTGTCACTGCTTTAACTTAAAGCTCTAGTGACTTCCCCTGAATCCAGAGTGAGAGCCAGCCGCACTACTGTAGCCTACAAATTCCTGTGCATTCTCTTCCCTGGCTCTCCCTGCAGCTTTGTCTAGTACCTCTCTCCTATCCCATTACATTCTAACCACATTGGATCTTTGCATGAGCAAGCCTGTTCACGCAGCCTGGAATCTTCTTTCGTCTGCTATTTGTATTGATAGCTCAGCTTGACAACTTAGCAATCATCTAATCAAGTTGGCCTTCTCTGCACATCCCATTTAGAATAGCCCTTTCCTCACACCTCACCCCCCTTTACTGTACTTGTGGTATCATTTCCTTTTCAAATGGTTTTTAATAGTGTTATAGTTTTTGTCAAATTTTAGCAATTTATTTGTTTCTGTGTGTTTGTTCATTTTTTTCCCAAATCAGAAAGTAAATTCCATGGGACTAAAATCCAGGTATGTTTTATTTGCTAATGTATAGTATGTGTATCATACAGCCCAGCTCTTGACACATGAATAAATACTTAAAAACATGTTGAACAAATCAGTGGTTAAGTAAATTCATTAATATTATATGAACAGTATTTATTCTAGTAGGTTTAATTATTAGCAATCATTAGTTCAACAAATTTGAATTAAATGACAGAACATAAACTATGGACTTTGACAGATAGGAATTCTTGTAACAATGCTATCACTTATTACTTGAGTAACCTTAGACAAGTTAATTAATCCTTTAAAAAACATTAATTAAGAAAAGCATCAGTTTTCTGATATGTAAATAAAAGTCATAATATCTATCTTATGTAAATTTAAAAGTCCAATTATAGACTAGGAGCTCTTCTACAAATGGAACTTTACCCTGGAAGTGAGAACAATGTAACCTAAAAATTGTACCCTCATATTAATTTGAAATTAAAAAAAAGAAAGAAAGAAAACTCTCCATGTAATTGTAGGAAGAGAGATTGATAGGAAAGTGTTGGTGGTGAGAGCAGAGGAGGCAAAGCAAGTTTAGCAATAAACCAAACAATAAAAATTTCCTGCACTATATTTTAAAAATGTTTTAATCTGTTTTATACCTATTAAAGCAATTTGAATTCCTTGAAAACAAAAGTCCAATTATAATGAAATAAAAAACTCAGTCCACAATCAGTCTAAGTATGAATGCTACCCATTATTTTCTTCATTTGATAGGGACTAGGAAATACATTGAACCCATCAGCAAATATGATTGGCAATGTTCCTGCCCCTATAGAGGGTGCAGATAACTAAATAATTCAATGCTAAGTGCTGTTTGAAGAAGATGCACAAGGTAACACGTGCTACTCAAACGAATGTTCTTAACTTCAAGGTTAAGTGAATTTTCCTTATTTATATTCCATCAATTACTTAAAATATTGCCACATTTTTTATTTGCTTCATATTTGGATCCTGATTTTCTCATGCAAATTTTTTTCTAGTGTTTCTAGTTTTTTTCTTACATAATATAACCTTTTCTCATTATATTTTTCCGAACTTTCAGTTATACTAGTTATACAATTAAGGCTCTTTTTGTCTTCTGAAACTTCCTTTTTCAGGCCTCTTGTCTTCCTCCTCAGTCTCTGCCTTATTGATCCTCCAATTCTGAGCTGAGTGAGACCTTCCTTCCCTCCCTGCACTCCTTGATAAGCCTTCACTATGTACCACAATTTTCTTCCTTCCTTCCTCTCTCCCTCCTTCCCTTCCTTCTTTCTTTTTTTTTCATTTGTTCCCATATTTTACTGGAGGTATCATCAAGAAATTTATTCAGTCTAATTTCTTAGTCTTTGAAAGTTTATAAGTGTCATATATTTGATTAACCATTTGACTGGCCATATGATTCTAGGTTTAATAATATTTCCCTTTAGAAAGCTGAAAGTAAGCTCCCCTTCAACTTTTCAGTAGAAACTAGTTTGGTACAGTCTAATTTTATTTTCTCGACAACTCATCTCTACCCTTCTGCTCCAGTGCCTACCCCTAAATTGTTTATTCCTCCTCCACCCCTAGGGAGCATCGCAGACCTTTTTAATGCTGATATTCTGAAATTTTGTATGAAAATGTCAAGATGTAAATCTTTTTTTCATTTACTGTGTTGGATTCTCAGTTGATTCTTTTGATCTAAAAACATGCTTTCTTTTCATTCCTCATTATTATTTGTTGAAAAATTTCTCCTCCTCTACTCCTTTTGCTTTTCTTAGACTTCCCTTTTGCAAGGGAGTTTTGTCTGTTTCACAAGCCCTCTTAGCTTCTTTCTCATAT
>CAUYQV010125427.1:0-19129 GCA_963574575.1 Galagoides demidoff
AGAACTTGCCATTAAACTTCACTTGTGACTCAAGTGGCCAGGGCGCCAGCCATATACACATGAGGTGGCAGGTTCGAATTCAGCCCGGGCCCGCCAAACAACAATGATGGCTGCAACCAAAAAAATGGCTGGGCATTGTGATGGGTGCCTATGGTCCCAGCTACTTGGGAGGCGGAGGCAGGAGACTCGCTTGTGCCCAGGTGTTGGAGGTTGCTATGAGCTGTGATGCCATGGCAATCTACCCAGGGGGACAGCTTTAGGCTCTTTCTCAGAGAAAAAAAAAAAAAAAAAAAAAAAGAAAGTAGACTTAATAGCAATTGGACTTGGTGATCAATTGGATATGAAGGATGGGGAAGAGAGTGGGATCAATGATGACCCCCAGTTTTCTGATTTGGACAGTTGAGTACATAATCTTCCCATCTCCTGAGATAAAAACCACAAGAGGATGAGCAGATGTTAGGGAAAAGAGTGACAAGGAGAAAGGGGGTGATTAATAAGGTCAGTTTGAGATGTACTGAGTTTTAGCCACTCATGAAAACACCTCAATGGAGAAGTCTCGTGGGAAGCTGGAAATTTGAATCTACTCATTCATCGTACTTTGCACAATTTATTCTATCCTTAATCTTACATACAGATAATGATCTGAATTTCTGTACTTTCCAATTCACTTTTCTTGTCTTAATTTGGATATAGAATCCTCCAAGTTGCTTAGGTTCTTTAACTTAGAAAGTTAGAGTTTAGATGCTTCTACTGCGCAGACCTCCCAACCTTCCCTGAGACGGGGTTTTTAAAAGCAATGCTCTGAATCCACCCAGAATACTGGCTCTGCAACTTTACTCTTGATATGTTTAGGCAAGTTACCCAGCTTAACCAAGGCTCAGTTGACTCATCTGAAAAACACAAATAAGAGATTACCTAACCAAAGATTAAATGTGTAACACATACAGGGCCTTGTGCATGGAATTACCATTGGCCCCAGGCAGGACTAATTCCTGCTACTAAACTTGGTCTTTCATTGACTCCTTGACTCAGCCATCTCTGCCTCTACTGCTCTGTGCACACGAGCAAGAAGACACAGGCATATAGCTGTAACTCTGAAACATTTTATTCTATCTTTTAAACAGGTGTCTTTGAATTAAAAGAAGTATTTTTTACTTAGCTCTTTATTCTTTCATCAATAATCTTCTCGGATAGTACAACTCGTTGGATTTTTGCTTATCCTAAACTAGGTTATTTAACCAGAAGTCCATCCAGCTATCACTACATTTAGATACCACCTTTTTTAAAAGACAATAATTGTATAGCCTTTCCAGCAGAGTGGAATGATTTGAACAGCAAATTAAATGGGAGTGTTTCATCACAAAGGTAGGCACCAAGACTTGAACTGAATTATGGACAAAAATCTGAAATAAAAAAAAATCTGAAATGACTTGTACTCATCTCTTGAGCTCAGAATCAAACCCAGACAGGCTTTTCTTTTCTGCACACACTTTTCTCCTTTTATTTTTTAATTCCCATTTAGTGAATCACCTTGAACCAAGTCCCAAACCTTTATATTTTCTACAACTGCTGAATCAGCAACGAACTGACATTTCATCCAGCTAAATGCCCGGTAGAACCTGGGTGTTTTACTGGCAAAGCCATTGATCTACCATTTCACTTTATTGCTTTCAACAGAATTGGAGCGGGAGGAAAAGGCTCACCTCGGAAGAGAAATGAAAATGCTTCAGTGTTGTCAAAACTTCTCTAAATTAATCCTGTTCTTTTTATGTGCCAAATTGCAAAAGTAGGTGATGCTCATTCCAGAGGCACACAAAATAATTAGTCAAACGTAAGTGTTTTTCAGAGGTTAATTATCCAAGATTGTCATATCTGGAAATCTCTCCAATGAATGATCATCCAAACAACTTGGTCCTTTGCTCATTACAATTTCCTCCACCTAAATTGTGCCCTGTCACCTCAGCCCCTCTGCTTGCCTGATATATTCTTGCACATCCTTTGGCATTCAGTGCAAATGTCACTTTCCCCGGTAAGACTTCTCCAGTTCCCCTGGGTACAGCTTTTTGCTCTCTCCTCTGTGCCCTCAAGGCTCACCTCTCCTCCTCCACTGCAAGATTTTATGTTACACATCTGTCATCTGTCTCCTCCACTAGACTGAATTTTGGAGGGTTGGGGCCCTCTTCCACATCTTCCTGGCTCCATCACTTAGCTCAGTAACTGACACATGTGCCCAGGGTTTGTTGAAGGAAGTCAGGCATGAATGAATGAATACACAGAATGGATGTCCACTGCTGGGTAATGAAATGTCTCTGAAGGATACATTGCTGTGAGAGCTGTCTTTAAGGAAATAACAACACCTCTCTCCACAATTACTCTCCGTTACCCACTTGCTCTTTTTAGAGAAAATTAGCAGTCTCAAAATTTCTAGAAAGCGTACGTTTGAGGATGCGTTTGCTCTTTGGCCAGCTAATAAAAATGCCATTTTCAAAGGTTTCCAAATAAGGAAATCCACGGACCCTTCTGTCACTTACCTTGCCTGAGTCTTGTCTGGTTTGGTTTTTTTTTTGTTTTTTTGACAGAGTCTCACTCTGTCGACCTGAGTAGTGTGCCGTGGTATCATGGCTCATAGCAACCTCAAACTTTTGGGCTCAAGCGATCCTCCTACCTCAGCCTCCCTAGTAGCTAGGACTATAGGAACCCGCCACAATGCTCAGCTATTTTTTTGTTGCAGTTCTCATTGTTGTTTAGCAGGCCTGGGCTTGGTTCGAACCCACCAGCCTTGGGGGATGTGGCCGGCACCCTACCCCCTGAGCTACAGGTGTCACCAGGATTTTCCTGCCTTATTGAAAAGAATGATTTAATAGTGAGAATTGTAGTGAGCTTGGAAGGCATAATGCATTGACAATGTCTCCCCCAGGTAGGTCTGGCTCTCACCAGAGGTTCCTTCTGAAACAGTTGCTACTGATCATTTCATGGGAGAGTGGGTTGTCCCAATTGTTCTTATTCTGTCCTTCAGAGATAGGGATCCCTGGAGATTGGGTCATCTTTGGCTGCCATTTTGGCAGCCCTTTGCTTTGGTGATTGTTTCCACATGTTTTATGAGTGATTTCTCAGTGTTACTGTATGAGTTGGGTTGGTAGTTTGTCTCTATTTCCCTGATAATGAAAGGAGCAGGGAGGATATTTACCTCTAGAGACTTAATTGGCATCATAAGTCATTGCTCTGACTCACTCAGTGTCCTAATATACTCCAAGAAAAGAAAAGGCAGAAAAAAGTGTCCATACCTAACACATTGACGTTGAGAGTGCCTTGATTTTTGCCTTCAAAGTCTGGGGGGTTGTTAACATCGCAGATGTAAACTCCACTGTCTGCTGGCTGCACGTGCGAAATAGTGATAGACGCATTACCTGGATTATGGGATGCTATAACACGATCTTTAAAGTCCCCGATGCCTGTACCTTGTCCACTTTCAAAATAGTAGACCTAGGACAGAAAAATAAAACGACGTGAGAATTGCAGGGTATCCAGGCCTAGAATCAGCTACCTGGAACCTCCTTCTATCCATATTACCTTTGATAAGAAGCAGCATCTTCTTTCCCTGGGGAACACCTCCCCACAGCCAAGGCTTCTCAAGTCAGTGGCACGCTTTAGTTTTTGCACAGCTGCTCACAACCATGACCTCATTTGGCCCTCAGAGCAGCTCTGTCTTACAGAGGAGCAAACAGCTGGAGGCAGCAGGATTCAACTTCTATGCATGGTTAGGAGACCAAGATGTTCACCTGATGTGACCTGGGGGAAACTTGTTCCACAGGACACTAATGTCTGACGGGAAACTAAAACTATTTTTATTTTTTTTTACCACTTTATAATCTATTTTTGACTTGAGTTTGCTTCACCCAGTGGGACTACCTTGTTGCCCTAAAGTTCGAATGTTTATGCTCCTTTCATACACACATATTCTTTTGGATAAGCAAACTTGGATTGGTTGGAAGAGTACGATTGATAGCAGAAGGGCCCCCTGAGAAATCATCTGGCCTCATCCCTTCACAGTGCTGTTGTGAGGATGAAACAAAGAAATCTAGCAAAGGGCCTAGCAAATGCTCAGTGTGGTAGCTCCCATCTTTCTATCCATGTTGCAGGAGGCAGAACTGGAATTCTTATATCACCTAGATAAACAAGGAAACTCCGACACAGAGAGATTAAATGGCTCAACTAAAGCAACAAGAATTCATTTATTGCTATTATAATTTACTAAACTTAAAGATCTGGATTCTAGCCTCATCTCCACTAAAGAACATGCAGGCTTAGAACAGAATGGCTACCATGGGAGCAGCATGACATGGTGGAAAGGGCCCGGGCCTAGGAGTCAGTGGCCTGAGTTGTCTGCAGCTCTCCCTCTCACTATGACATAGTCAGGAGAGGTGGCTTCTATCGTGCCTCCATGGCAACCTGTTTTTAGATAAGTAACAAAGCTATTTAATCTCTCCAACCTTTAGTTTCCACATTGGAACAAGGAACCAGAGCAATGTTTTCCAAAGTAGGATATGTATTCCCTGAGTATTGGGACTTAAATTGATTTTAGGTGGCACGTAAATGGAAATTTTCAAGTTTTAATGTGTACACGTGTTAGAAAGAGACATCTCTAGCACATCAAACCTCACAGCTCTTATTGTTTAGGGTGAGACTAAGGTAGATTTTTTTAAGATTTTAAGAAACAAGGTCAATATAGAAAACATTAAATAATTAATAGTGCTGGTGATACACAAATATGACAAAAATCATGTCGATGGAAGGTGAATAATAACCTCAGGAATCACTGGACTAGGTAATCCCTTAGGTCCCTTTAAAATGTATACACACCTTCTTTGTATACACTTTGTTAGTTTCATGCAAGTATGCATAATTCAAGTGATTATTGTCTATTGTTCAGTAAACTGGTATTGCCTTAGCCCAGCGAGATGAATTATATTTTTGTAAAATCTACTAAAAGGCCTTACAATTCATTTCATTCACTCCCTTCACTTTACAGAAGAAACTGAAGCTTAGAGAAGTTCAAAACAAAACAAAAACCAAAACAAACCCCCCCGCACAGAAAATTCACAGTTGAGACAGGTGTAGAATCCAGTTTTCCTAATCCTTTGTCCTGTGTATTTTACCTTAGTAGATCAATGAAAGAAGGGAAGCACTTAGAAAACCAAAAGACATTGTCTAAATGAATGTAAGTGTGTTCCCCTTTAAGCAGCAAGTCAAGATTTTTAAAAACTATGGCAGAAAGGTAGATTAGGAAGGAAAACTCGAAGACTAGAGCGTATTTAAGAAGAAAACAACTTGTCTCTCTCTCCTGATTTTTCTATCATCAACATGCTTTATAATCCATTCATTCACTCTTCCTAAAATCACAAACTTTTGCCCCAGAGTTGTCTTGTTGGAATTACAAACCACAAAGCCAACATTAACTCAAAGTAGTCAAGTGAGAAAGGAGGAGGTTTAACTCATCAGAGGTCTGCTTCCGTCATTTGAGTTGACACCCACACTACCCAGCACTTAAGTTCATTAGTCAGCATGAAGCTTATCTACTTTGTCACTGACAATTTGAGGCCCTGTGGTTTCTTACCTAGAATTCAGTCTGCTGCCCATCAAAATCCCTTTACGACCTCAACATCTGACTACTTCCCCTGCTCTCAAGAAGACGGTGGAAAGCACATAACATCAGCCCTGTGTTATACTGATGCTTGACAACATCACAATGAGATACAGCATCTGTCCGGATGGAGGCCTACCATTAGTCCCAGAGGATCCACGTGTAAAGAGACTTGGTTTCTGCAGAGTTCAGGGGCCAAGAGCATGTGTTTTAGGCCAGGACTAGGGCATGAAAAGAAGCTACTATAGAAGTCTCATAGTGGGGCATGAATCGAAGTGAAATGAAGATATAAGGATGAGACCCTGAGCCCTTAACTTACCTGTGAGAAGGATCATCATCACCCCTTCTATTCTAGCTCCTCACACTGGAGCCTGATAATTTTTTCCCTCTCATGAATTATCAAGGGTAAGAATGGGGTTAAGGGGAGGAAACAACAGAGACCCAAAAGGGCAAGACATTGGCCTCAGGGTGCTACGTGAGAGGGAAAGTTGCCAGGGCTAGACAGCCACCAAACACACAGATGGAGGGACTTTCTGTTAGGGAAAATCCAGATTGCCACACTGTCCTTTTAAAGAAAAAAAGAAAGAAATGTTTTCTTGAAACTGCTTATCTAATCACACAGGAAGGACTACAACTTGGTTCCATTTTCCATTAAAGAATGACTCTTTTTAAAAATCACAGCCATGGCTGAGTGCAGTGGCTCATACCTGTAATCCTAGCACTCTGGGAGGCTGAGGCAGGTGGATCGCTTGAGCTCAGGAGTTTGAGACCAGCCTGAGCAAAAGCGAGACCCCACCTCTACTAAAAATAGAGAAACTAGCTGGGCATTGTGACAGGTGCCTATAATTCCCACATCTCAGGAGGCTGAGGCAAGAGGATCACTTGTGCCCAAGAGCTTGAGGTTGCTGTGAGCTATGATGCCACTGCACTCTACCCAGGGTGACAGAGTGAGACTCTGTCCTCAAAAATAAAATAAAATTAAATTAAAAATCACAGCTGAATAGTGGCCAAGGCCAGCCCCATGATCCTGTGTGGCTCATAAACTTTTCAAAGAAAGAATATTGCCAATTTAGATATCAAAGCAATTGAGATCCACAGATATGCGAGATGCCACATTTTTCTGGTGGGTGAGGGTAGTAAGTCTTGCTTTTACAACATCCATCCAAATGTTTCCTTAAATAGTTCTTATTAATTTTGTACCTACTTGCCCTTTGTTCTTGTGTTCATAGTAGACTGCCCTGCTTTTCCCACAGTCCTCTCTGCCTGTACCCCGACTGATGCTAGAAGCTGACATGTGGAGTCACAGTAGCACATTGGGTATAACAAGCTCTTAAAGACCATTTAGTTCACGGTCTCTAAGGTTAAGGAGGCTTCAGGAGCCAGGTGGATATTGGAGATACGGGAAATGGCTGGGAGGAACTAATGGACAGGGGTCAGATCATAAAGGATATTTGGGACTGCAGTGAACTGGAGAGCCAGTGCAAACAAGACATTCACACTGATTGAACAAACAAACAAAATACTGGGCTGGCCAACTGAGATATGTCCATTAGCCCAATCTAGCCTAGAGGCCTGTAGTTTAAAAAAAAAAAAAACAACTCTAATTCTTCCTCTCTATTATAAAGAAGGAAGCTGAGGCTTCAAGAGAGGAATATTTGTAATCAGACCTGGAATCCAGACCTCCTGATTCCCACTGAATACATCAAGATGGCATTCATAGTCTGAGATCAGAAAGATCCCCAGCAACCTTCTCCCTGTGGGGCCATTCTATCCCCTATTCCAGTCCAGCCTTTCTCCTGTGAACTGCTGATACCCTTGGCACGATGCCTCCCACGCCAAGTGTATTCACCACATCGTGCCTTCAGCATTAGCAGCTGCAATTGCAGGCCCCTTAGTTCTTTGCAGAGCAGCCTTTTCCTTCCTACTGCGCCAAGTTCTTGTTCACAGGAGGCTATGCAGCTGGGAGCCAGATTGGTCCTAAGAGATTTTTTCCCCTCAGTTTTGTGATATTGCTTTCTAACTAGAGGCTTATAGCATAAACAATGAGGGTTGAAAGAATTCAATCTGCTTTCTATTCCAAGTCCGAATTGGAACTGACTAAGTACCTTTATCTTCCAGAGCTGCTTTTTCAGGTTCCTTTTGGGAATGCAGAAGGCATGGAAGTCCACAGAAAACCAATCCATTCTTTTCCTTTCAGCTTCTTTCATCCCTGTACTGCTCATAGAGTGGATAGCCATGGAGGTTGGGGAATAGGGTTGGGTGTGAGGAAGCAATGATCTTGAGCCCAGAAAATTCTCTGGACCATACTAGGAAGGCTGAGATTGCACACGGATGGAATACAATACCAAGAGAAAGACTCTCCTGCCCCCCAAACCTGTCTCTTATCAACCTGCCATTTGTCTGAGTATGCACCATTTGGATTGAGAAGAAGGCATGAAAGATCCCTAATTAAATGCATTTCTGTTTTTTGTTGTGCTACCAGTATTAATGTTTATTTTTGTAATTTTTAAAATTTTATTAGAACATCTGCAGAGTATAAAATAACAAAAGACTGAAAACATTCTTCCATTTCATTGGAGGGAGGGGAAGAAAGGACACATTAAGATCTCAATTCAAGGGCAAAGTCGTTTTAAATATATTTATTATGTATAAAGGAATTTGTTGATAACAAATGTCCATTTGTCCTCTAAAACAATAATATGAAGTATAAATGTATACCATTACCATCTACAAAATTTAAAGTATTGCTCAGTTTAAATTCTCAAAAAAAGCAGGCTAATGGATTAATTAGAGAGGTCCCCAAATCTTCCAGGCTTGAAACAAACAAGAACCATGAATTATTTGAAATATTTCCTCTTTAGTTAGTTAGTTAGTGGTTTTCTTTTTTTACAGTATGCTGTACAGAATTATGAAGTCATGAAAGTGCTCAAAAAGGAAACAGATTTGAAATGGAAGCCAAATCCCTTTTCAAAAACTACCATTCAGCTTAGAGTATCCGCAATCTTCTGGTTGAGCAGGCTCTGTGTTCAGGGATAAGAAGTGGTCAGAGAAAGAGCCTGGGCCCTCCCTTTAGCCAGAGAGACCTGACAGACAGTGGAGCTGGAAGCCGATCTTGAGCTGGGATGTCTATGAAAAGCCCTGTCCCAGCTGGGGACAGAGTGTATCATGTGGGGCTAAGTTCCCTAGTGGCCATGACCCAGTCTTTCTGGGACACCAGGGGTCTGGGTGGAATAGGGATAATATATCACTATTTTGCAAGTGATGATACTAAGAATAACAGCTTACATTCACATTTGCTGTAGAAGGCTTCCTAGTGCTTCATAAGCATCATCTCATTTCTTTTTCATATTAAACCTATGAGGTAGACAAGTATTCCCATTTTACAGATGGGAAACTGAACTTCTGAAAGGTCATGTAACTTGTCTAAGGTCATCCAGTCAGCAAGTAAGTGCCAGAGCAAGGAGTAGGACTAACATCCATGAGGAAGTGTCCACTGGAGCTCCAAAACTACATCTCTGAGAAGGCAAAGAGAAGCTCACGTTCACATAGTTTGGGGGAGAGAGAGGAAGGGCTCCAGGTCTCTAGAAGTAGAGGCTTAATGATGGTTATAATGGGTATCTGACAAGGACAAACTGAAGCAAGACAGAAAAACAGAAGAAGGAGAAAGTTTGCCTTTGGAAGGATGGTTTTCACTCTTCCCAAGCCAAGAGCTAGCCCTACTCTACCTGTCTTCCATGTGGCTAAGGCACAAGCATAGCACAGGTCTCATGTAGCTTTAATACCAGAGAGTGTGTTCTCCTTGACCCAGAAGTTCAGTGCAGAGGCCTTCCTTTGAGTTGGGCATGCCAAAATTTAGGGAATATCTTAAATTACTTTCTCCACTTATACCTGACATTTTGGTAAATGGCATACAAATAAGCTACTCAACTTCTCCACTTCTGCCCTTAGGTGTCCCACAGTACACTCAACCTGCTCTCCCGCTATCTTTCTGCTAATCAAAACCCTTCCTTACCTTCGAGGCCTAACTCAGCTGCATCTGACTGTTCCAGACCACACTGATTTATCTTATTTCTAAATTCTGCATTGGAGAATTGAGAACCTGATGAAAGTTATAGACTTTTTCCCTAAAAGGATGTGTGTAGGCATGCATGGCATATGTGTTTCTCTCTCTCTCTCTCACACACACACATACCTTGAAATATATAATTTTAATCCTTGTGCTAATTTAAAGAAGGCATTTCCCTTAAGGCCATATGAAGGAAACCTGGGAATAGGCAGCTTGCATGGAGAATCATTCTCCTCCCTTCACTTTCACCCACCCTTTTCTGGCAACCTCTTTCCCCAGACCCTATGCCCACCCACACTATCCTCTATTCTCTAATTTCATGCTGTCGTTGATTGTCAAGGGTGCATCACTACTATAGCCCTTCTCCCTTCTCCACCCATCTGGTGAGGCTCATTCTGTCAAGACTCAGTCTGGCGCAGTGAACTAGCTCACTTGACATGCAGATCCTGGATATTAAGTTTTGCAGACATCTACAGATCAGTCAGGGCTTGAATTTGAATTTGAATCTTCTAGAAATAATAAGGATATATGAGAGGGTCTTTCTGAACTACTGCTCATATCACCTATGAGAAAGACCATTCCTGTCTGCTCTAGAATACATGGTACACTTGATGTTAACTTATACAGAAATGAGATAACTATAACTAAATATGAAGAGAAGACAACGGCAAAGTCACTTAGATAATGGTCTTCCCTAAATAGCTATCTTCAATCTTTGTATCTGAGGTTCTGCCACTGTTATCACTGGTGTACACGTACCATTCCTTCACATGTCTACCCCAACAGTTTTGAATCAGAACTACAGAAAAGGAAGAGTTCAATAAAAGAATCCTTACAGAAATTGGCTCCAACTCCTTCCGATGGGTGACAGACCACTGGATGGAAAGCTTGTCTAAGGAGGTTGCAGAGGTGGTGTACAGGCAGATGAGAGTGACATCAGATCCAACAGTTGCATTCACAAAAGTATCTGGGATGGTCACTTGTACCACATTGACCTGACCTGAAAAGATAATCATGAAAAACACAATGGAACATACTCATACTCTAATGACACTTTTTCATTATCAACCACTTTCAAAGATATCTTATTTAAGGAATCCAAGGGGAAGAGGAAAAGGTAGAATGGACCATACAGGAAAGCTGAGCAAGCAAGTTGGGATAGGGGAGGGGAGTTTCTAATAAATTACAACTGTGGAGATGCTCAAATTTTAAGTGATGGTGAAATAAAAACAATGATCTGGAAATTCCTTCTGTGTGTGGATGGTCTTACACAGAGGCTCTTAAAGTCTTCTCCTAGGACTCAGAAAGGTCTGTGACTATGGAGGACAAATAGCCCAGTTTTCCTAGGACCAAAATGGATCTTTGGATGTAGAACTTTTAGCTTTAAAAGTGGGTAAGTCTCAGGCTCGGCACCTGTGGCTCAAGTGGCTAAGGCGCCAGCCACATACACCTAAGGTGGCGGGTTTGAATCCAGCCCCGGCCTGCCAAACAACAATCATGGCTGCAACCAAAAAAAAAAAAAAAGTGGGTAAGTCTCAGGTAAGCCACACTGGTTTTGGTAGGCCTTTCAGTACTAAAAGCAGGAAAATCCCAGACAAACCAAGATGAGTTGGTCACCCTATCCCTAACACCATTTGGGGGTGCTTCAAGATCAAAGTCATATTCACAGTAATACTTAGATGCTATTTTTCTTTTTCATTCTCATCCTGTCATGAGTACACGATGGAGTTTTCCAGAAGCTACATGATAGGTAATGATGTCATTGCTGTGGTGGCTAATGGAATGTGTGCTTGTGTGTTTTTCTTTCTTTTTTTTTTTTAAGATAGTCTCACTCTGTCACCTTCAGTAGAGTGCCATGGCATCATAGCTCACAGCAACCTCAAATGCTTGAGCTCAAGTGATCCTCCTGCCTCATAAAGTGTCATAAATTTCTCTCTCAGAATTGTTTTAGCTGCATGTTACACATTTCAATATGTGTATTTTCATTTTTCACTCAGTTACATGTGTTTTTTAATTCCCTTTGAGACTTCCTTTTTGATGTGTAGATTCTTTAGTAATGTGTGCTTTAATGTTCAAGTGTTTAGAGACTTTCCTGTCACCAGCTTCTAGTTTCATTCCCTTGTAGTCAGAGAGTATACGCTGTAGGATTTCAGTTATTTTAAATTTGTTAAGATTTGTTTTATGGCCAAGCACATGGTGTGTCTTAATGAATGTTCTGTAGGTGCTTAAGAAAAAAGTGCATTCTGCTGTTGTTGAGTGGAGTGTTCTAAATCAAAAGATGTAATTGAAAACACTATGAATAAATCAAGATGGAATTATAAAAATATTCAATTAAATCCTATTAGTTGATTATCTTTTTAAGAACCTCCATACGTTTGCTGATGTTCTTCTGTCTGGTAGATTGTTTCATTTCTGAGAGGGGTATTGAGGTTTCGAACTAAAATTGCGGATTTATCTCTTTCTCCTTTTAGCTCAATCAGTTTTCCATTCTTGAATTTGGGGACTTTGTTGTTTGGTATGTACACATTAAGAATCATTATGTCAAGGTGCCACCTGTGGCTCAAAAGGGTAGGACACCGACCCCATATGCGGGAGGTGGCAGCCAAAAGAAAAAACAAATTAAAAAAAAAAAAAGAATCATTATGTCTTCCTGCCAGATTGACCTTTTGATCATTAGGTAATGTCTCTCTTTGTCTCTACTAATTATTTTTTGGCTCTGAAGTCTACTTTATAGGATATTAATATAGCTACTCTAGATTTTTTAAAAATATATGTTTATATATTTTTTCTCTTTTTACTTTCATTCTACTTATGTTACTAAATTTAATGTGAGTTTTCTGGGAGTATCATACACAATACTTGGACAATTGTCCCCCCTTTTATGAGAGGGATCTGTTCTGAGACCCCAGTGAAAGCCTGAAGTCATGGATAGTACTGAACCCTACATATACTGTTTGGTCCTATATATACATGGCTACGATAAAGTTTAATTTATAAATTAGGCACAATAAAAGATTAATAATAATAATTAATAATAAGATAAAGCAGTGATGATAATGTACTGTACTGAAAGTTAAGTGAATGTGGTCTTTCTCTCAAAAAATATTTTATTGTACTATGCCACTGGTAACTTGGAAACTTCAGAAAGTAAAATCATTGATAAGGGGGACTATTGTAGTTGGATTTACAGCCAATGCAATTATAATACATTTAATATAACTATTGATACATTAGATCTGATGTTGCCATTTTATTTTGTATATATATATATATATATATATATATATTTTTTTTTTTTTTTTTTTTTTGACAGAGTCTCACTGTGTTGTCCTGGGTAGAGTGCTGTGGCGTCACAGCTCACAGCAACCTAAAAATCTTGGGCTTAAGTGATTCTCTTGCCTCAGCCTCCCAAGTTTCTGGGACTACAGGCACCTGCCACAATACCTGGCTATTTTTTGGTTCTAGGTCTCATTGTTTGGCAGGCCCAGGCTGGATTCGAACCTGCCAGCTCCAGGATATGTTGCTGATGCCCTAGCCTCTGAGCTACAGGCACTGAGCCAAGTCTGCCATTTTATTATTTGTTTTCTTTGTTTCCTTTGATTCTTATGCCTGTGCTTTGTTTTCCTTGCCCTCCTGTCAATTATTTGGACTTTTTAAAATAATTCCATCTTGATTTTAAAGTACATATCTTTATATAATTTTCATAGTGGTTGCTCTGAATATTCATCGTACATATATGAGTCACAACAGTCTACTGGTATCAATATTTTACCACTTCGAGTGAATTACATAAGCTTTACTTTCACTTAAGTTCATTTATCTTCCCCACCTTTAAATATCATGATTGTCAAAACACTTTTATGCTAACTACTTTGAATCAGATGATGAGTCATCTCAACATTGGCATTAGTTGATTACCTTTTCTCATTCCAGTGGTGATTTTCCTGATTCTTGGTAATCTTGATGATTTTTGTTTGAACATTTTGTGTATTGCGTTAGGTGATTGCTATTCAAATTGTTTATTTCAGCAGACAGTCGCCTCATTTATGTTTCACACACAGGTCTTGGCTTATTGTTTGTGGTCTGTGTTCTAATGGTAATTTAATTTTTAGGGTCCTCATGATGGTGTTCAGCATGACCCCTGGGTGAAGGGCTCAACTACAACTTGAACTGAACCTTAGAATTGAAACCCAGGTCACCTAAAAATTTGTACCCTCGTATTAATTTGAGATAAAAAATAAAAAAATACATTTCAGGGTCTTAGTAGTGTTGTTTTGCTCTATTTGATTTTTCTGGGGCTTCCATGCGTCCGTGATGATGCTGCCTGAGGGAACAGAGAGGTTTTATCTAGGTCAGGCTGCCAGGTGTCTTCAAGTGGGGGGTGGGTATGGTGGGATGCTTTTACTGATGCCCGCTGCTGCCTTGGTATCTCTATAGGGGGTTGGGAAAGACAGTCATAGACCCACAAAGACAAAGAGCTTTCCCACCCTGGGCTTGAAAAATAACTTAAAGAACTTGGAAAAAAATGGACTTGGACCTGCACTGATGCAAATTTTTGGTGATTTATTCCCACCTGCACAGGGGGCCGTAGTCCTAAGACAAGCGGCCGTGAAGTGCAGGGTTTTTTGTCTTTTATACTCTTTTTTGTGTACAAGGAATGTTGCCATTGGCAGGGCACCATCGGCAGGGTTGTAGTTTGGGTTTATAGTTTAGGTATCAATGGTTCCAGCTTGAGTGGCAGTGGTTAAGGTAACAATGGTTACAGTTCAGATAGAAATAGTTACAGTTTGGGTAACAATGGTTATAGTTCTGTTCCTGGCAACCCTAGGGGGAAGAAGGGGGCTTGGGAACGGGCTGAGAAGCACATTCTCTGCCACCCTGTGGGGGCGGACATGGGAACAGACCAGGTTACAACAGGCTGATTGTTGAGGTTTTCTGCTTATTTTTTCTACCTTGCCATTTTGATATCCCCAAGCGAAAGTGAGGCAGCTCAGGTCCTAGAAGAAGGAGAATGCTTCTTTTCTTGAGTATTTTTGGTGGCATTTCTGAAGATCTCCCCCTTACTGGTGGTGCTGGGCTCACCTGAGGGACTCTACTTTGATCTGGGGGAGGAACGAGCTTACCTGGGCTGCCCTCCCTTATCAGCTTGGGGATCAGGAAATGTCAGGACTGGGTCTCCTTCTAATGTCAGGTGAGAAACATAAGCTATCCTGCCTCTTTGTTTTTCCTGGGCTCCCAAGGCAGTTTGCTTTCTTCTTACCACCTTTCAGAGCTTCTCCCTAAGTTGGCACTTGTGTTATTTCCAGGGTTTATACTTGGGCTTAGCAGGGAGAATCCAGGGAAAACAGGTCTGTATCACATTGTCCAGACTAAAAATCTCTCTCAGTTTTTGTGTATAAAATGGTCCTGAGATGACAAATTTTGAGAATTGTTGGCCTTACTAAAAGGTGAGGTAATTAGCTTCCTATATGATTTGGAGGAACACCAAAAGGCTCGTACCCCCAAAACCCAACCTGCCACCCTACTGAGGGCCGTAGTAGGTGAACATACTTTTGGTAACACTGTCCAGGCACTGGCTCATCTGATTAGCTGGTTATTATCCGATGAAAAATCAGAGACTATAAAAGTTCTAAGAATGGGGCATGGGACTGGCAAGTAAGTATTGGAAGAGAAAGTCAAGTTCAAGGGATGCTCTCCTTGTTGCAGGGAGGCAGGAGTGAAAGCCTTCACAGGCGAAAGCAGGTGTGGGGGGTGGGGATGAGGATACAGAGATCAGGAGAAGCTCAGAGGAAATTATATAGAAAGACAAATTCTTATCCTCCTTCCCAATTTTGCATACCCAATGACTTCTTGGCTTCATTGTTTTCTTACTTAATGGCAGCAATCAGACAAAAGGAACTTAAGGGATTGACAAGATTTCTCAAAATGAAAAAGTTAAAAAAAAAAAAACAAACCATTGTACTGATTACCCATAGTTTCCCAGATTCAATAGCTGTGTTCTCTGTCACAGTCAGGCCACCTGGTCCAGCTGCTTTCCTGCAAGAAGCTGGCTGTTTACATGGCAACCAGTGTCTTGATAAATTGAGAAAAGTGCTTGAGGAGACCCGAATGAAGCACCTTTTAACTCCATGCAGTGGCCCTCTTCCCAATATTCTACTCCCCATGCTTTCCTGATTCCAGTAATGCCTCCCCTCAAAAGGAAATTGGCCTTCACAAAGCAGCTATTCTTTCCAACAAAAATTTCATTGGAGGAAGCTGGTTCTCTCCATTGGAGGGAAAAATGGTTCCCTCCTGCTCTCAAAGAGCCCATTGCGTTTCTCCTGGAAGTCAGCCATATCTCTAGCTGTGCTTAAATGATGACTTCCAAATGTCTTTGAAGTGCCCAAAATAAAAAGGATAGAATTGAGGATTTGGTGGCCATTAAAGTTTCCAGAAGCTTTTCCCTAAAAACAGATTTTGGAGACATAATTTGGCCATTGTTGTTGTTATCTAGTTTGGGTCCCAGTGTCTGTTATGGGATTGACTAAGGGAGGGAACTTATAACCAACCAGGTAAGGCACAAAAAAACCCTTTGAAAGCTACTGTCAGAGGGCCTATAAGTACTTGAGGGTAGTATGAGCACAGTACTCCCACAAGACAAACCATAGAAGAGGCTAGGAAGCCTAGCAACAAATGTCAATTGAACACCCATTTTGTGCCATAAGCAGCACTAAACACTGATGAAATAATAATGAACAAGACAGACGCCATCTCTGCCTGCCATGTCAAGGCAGCAGGAAGCCATCTGCAGCATAAACGAGAATGGAAGTAAACGAAAATCAAGGATTTTGGAACTATAATTCTGATTCAAACATTTCCAACATTTTTTAAATAGAAAATATATAAATGTATAACTAATTTGAGATTTATAAAAGTTTAGCAACATCACCTTAGAATTAGGATGGTAATTTCAAAGTTTAAAGTGAGACAATATATTTTTAAGGAGGCTACACATTGTCCTATAAACATGTAACAATTTGCAAGGCGAAACTTCCAGACCATTTTGTTACCCAGATTCCCAACACTTGGTGCCATAACCAATTAAATTCTGCAGAAAAAATGGTTGTTAGACTTTGTCCAACCATGATGCAATGGCAGTACGCTTTAGAGCTAAGAGCTGTATATCTCCAGATGAGTCTTTAAAAAATATCACATCATACAGTTAGGACAAATTACTTAAACCTCTGAGCTTATCCTCTAGCCCAGAGCCATCCAACTGAACTTTCTGGGATGACAGAAATATTCTGTGTCTGCAATAGCCCATATGGAGTTATTGAACAACTGAAATGTGGTTAGTGGGAGTAAAAAACTGACTTTATAATTTTACTTCATTCAAATGAATTTAAATGTAGATAGCCACATGTGGATAATAAGCAGTACAAATGTAGTCTTAAACGGCAGATGATTCTGTGAGCGCTGGGGGGAAAAAAGTTCCCCTTCTTTAAGGATGGGGAACTTTTTCCCCCCGATGCTGAAAAATATTCTTCTTAGCTAAGTCTCTCAAGAATGGAAGAAAAAGTATCCAATGTACTAAGCCCTACTATGAAACTAACTTATAGCTTAAGCTATAGCTCAACTATAGCCCAAGAATATGGGGAAGAGGGAGAGGAAGGGGAGGGGCGGGAGGAGGCTGGGTGGAGGGATGGTGATTGGTGGGACCACACCTACGGTCCATCTTACAAGGGTACATGTGAATCTTTCTAAATGTAGAATATAAATGTCTTAACACAATAACTAAGAAAATGCCATGAAGGCTATGTTAACCAGTTTGGTGAAAATATTTCAAATTGTGTATGAAACCAGAACATGTACCCCATGACTGAATTAATGTACACAGCTAAGATTTAATTTAAAAAAAATACACACAGCACATGCTTAGAATAAACGAGCTCAGGGGTGGGGCTCAACCTGCCAACAACTTCCACACTACTCTGGCCCTATCTTCAACAAACTTTGAAGATATTTTTGACCACATAATTGCAAGAACTCTGTGAATATCAAAGGAAAAGAGATACCCAAGACGCCACCATCCTTCCCTCCAGAAACTTACAAAGAATAAAAATAATGTAATATTGAAGCCAATAACCAAGGTGATGAGAGGGAAGGTATCCAGAGTCAACACAGAATTAATTGACAAGTAAACAATATCAGTTCATAATATGACGGGAGTTTATAAAAGGGGCAGAAACGTTCTGTGCTGGGGTGTCAGGGGAACCTTCCTTGAGAAAGTGGACTCTGGGTTGAGTCTGAAGGATAATTATAAGCAAAAAAAAAATGGGGACAAGAGGCTCAGGCCTGAGACCTGCTCTGGGCACAGTTCTTGTAGGGCAGGAGTGGGAGACTTGAACCCCCCTCCCCATAAGGATGGAGTAGGGGACATACAGGAGAGGGAAGAATATGGGGAGGTCAGGGGCCAGGGGTCAGAGCCCCAGGGCTGCTGCTGCCTCCTGAGGGCTGGGCGCACAAGCTCTGCCCGACAGACACTCAGCTCCAGCTGCAACTTCCAGGCAACAAATTAGGACCAGTGGTTGCCAGACAGCATGATTTTTCCCCCCCAGGGAAGATAGAAATCAGGATTTCTATGCAAAATCTCACTATTTTGAAATGTTTATAAAAATTTGAAAAACTTAAAAAGTACTTCCCATGGCTCGGTGCCCGTAACTCAGCAGTTAGAGCGCCAGCCACATGTACCAGGGCTGGTGGGTTTGAACCCCACCTGAGCCTGTTAAACAAACAAACAAATAAAATAGCCAGGTGTTGTGGTGGGTGCCTTGTAGTCTCAGCTACAAGGAAGGCTGAGGCAAGAGAATCACTTAAGCCCAAGAGTTTGAGGTTGCTGTGAGCTGTGATGTCACAGCACTCTACCAAGGATGACAAAGTGAGACTGTGTCTCAAAAAAAAATTTTTTTTTCACAGATAAAACAAGACACAAGCACAGGCTGGATTCAGCTTGTGAAGCACTGTTTAGAATCTCTGCTATGGAAAATTCAGGGAAAGAAGAGGGTAGAGAGAGGTGTTAAAGTTATTTGAATGCCAGGCTCAAAAATGTGCAGGTTTTTCTTAAATAAAATATAGGACCCATAGGAAGATGACAGCCACCATTCCTCCTTTTAAAAAAGGAGGAAAAATAGGAAGTTATTTTGTTTACTATAATTTTTATCATCGTAAGTTTTTCTTGTTTATCTCTTTTTATTGGTTTTGCCTAAGAAATACACTTCACTTAAAATTATCATAATGGCGGCGCCTGTGGCTCAATCGGCTAAGGCGCCAGCCACGTACACCTAAGATGGTGGGTTCGAATCCCCAGGCCGGGCCTGCCAAACAACAATGATGGCTGCAACCAAAAAATGGCCGGGCGTTGTGGCGGGCGCCTGTGGTCCCAG
>CAUYQV010125433.1:0-16322 GCA_963574575.1 Galagoides demidoff
TGTGGCGGCGCCTGTGGTCCCAGCTACTTGGGAGGCTGAGGCAGGAGACTCGCTTGAGCCCAAGAGTTGGAGGTTGCTATGAGCTGTGATGCCATGGCACTCTACCCAGGGGGATAGCTTGAGACTCCGTCTCAAAAAAAAGGTTCGCAGCATTAGGAGGTATTAGGAAGATAGAGAACCACTGCTCTAGACTATGCCTTTTTAACAGAGGAGAGAAAAAAGGTGTATTGTCAAATCGTAACTACCTTCCTCTGGTAATATAACACAGAAAATCCTCATTAAGAGTTTTACAGCAGGCCAGGTGTGGTGGCTTGTAATCCTAGCACTCTGAGGTGGATTGCTTGAGCTCAGGAGTTCTGGATCAGTCTGAGCAAGAGTAAGACCCCCTCTCTTAAAACAGGGCATTGTAGAAGGCACCTATAGTCCCAGTTAGTTGGGAGGCTGAGAGAACATGATCACTTAAGCCCAAGAGTTTGAGGTTGCTGTGAGCTATGACACCATGGCACTCTACTAAGGGCAACAAAGACTCTATGTCCAAAAAAAAAAAAAGGGAGTTTTAGATATTTTCCCCCCAACTATTCACAAATGAAGGAAAGTAATTTAAAGAGCTTTTATCTACTTTGAAATTCTGGGTGATGCAACTTCTGATTCAACTGGTACAAACCAAATGCCTGTGACATCCCAAGAAGTGTGTAAGGTTTTATGGACACAAAGATGTTTAAGACAGTCCAAAATTCTAAGCCGAGGTTGAAAGGTAAAGGAACTTTTCCTAAACAAAATGTTTCAGCAGATGATCTTCACCACCAGCAAGGTCAAAGTATATTTTAGTTAAAGTACAACATACTGAACAATTTAACAACCTAACACAAAAATAGCCTTTGGCACATCTTTTATAAGTCTTTCGAACTTCAAGAGCAACCACAAGTATTTCATGGGATTTATTTATCACTGATTTACTAACTCAGAATTTCCAGAGGACAGAGCTCAGGAATCTGTATTACAAATTTCCCAGGTGATGAACCTGGACTGAGAACCACAGCTTTACCACATGTGATTAGTTTTAGGAGAGTACAAAGATCAGAGGCATAGACCTGTAAAAAGCCCACAGAAGACTGCCACTCTTCACTGCTCCTTCTCACCGTAGATGGGCTCCTCCAGGAACACAACTGAAGACACAGGGACTACCTTTCTGTGCCAGCTTTAAATACTTTTATATGCAAATTCTAATGTATAATAACCCCAAAACTTTGATTGGAATAATGCAAGGGCTCTAGTTTTTTTTGTTGTTGCTGAGACAGAGTCTCACTATATCGCCCTTGGTAGAGTGCTGTGCCATCACAGCTCACAGAAACCTCAAACTCTTGGGCTTAAGTGATTCTCCTGCCACAGCCTCCCAAGTAGCTGAGACTATAGGTGCCCGCCACAATGCCTGGCTATTTTTTATTGCAGTTGTCATTGTTTAGCTGGCCCAGGCTGGGTTTAAACCTACCAGCCTTGGTGAAGGTAGCCGTAACCACGTTACAGGCGCTGAGCCATCTAGTTGTTTTTTTGAGATAGTGTTACTATGTCACCCTCAGTAGAGTGCAATGGTGTCACAGCTCATGCAACCTCAAACTCTTGGTTTGAAGTAATTCTCTTTTCTCAGCCTCCCAAGCAGCTGGGACTATATAGGTACCTGCCACAATGCTTGGCTATTTTTTGTTGCAGTTGTCGTTGTTTAGCTGGGCTGGGCTGGGCTGGGTTCGAACCCTCCAGCCTCAGTGTATGTGGCCAGCGCCCTAACCTCTGAGCTTATGGGCACCAAGCCAAAGGCTCTATTTGACTAGAGAATCTGGTATGAGAATTGAAGAGTCTTCTCTCTTCTATGCCTATTTTATTTTATAGAACAAGATGGGGGCGCAAAAAAATGACAAAAAAAACCTTCTAAGTGAATTCTGTGTGCACATCAAATAAACACATTTGAATAGAAAATTGAAAAAGCCTTCATATATTGTTTAGCCTTCAAAATATCTTTTCTTTGTTTTTAGAAAAAGTAAAGATTGGCTGGGCCCAGTGACTCATGTCTGTAATCCTAGCACTCTGGGAAGCTGAGGCGGGTGAACTGTTCAAGCTCACAGGTTTGAGACCAGCCTAACCCAGAGAGAGATCATGCCTCTAAAAATAGCCAGGGGTTGTGGCAGGCACTTGTAGTCCCCAGCTACTCGGGAGGCGGAAGCAAGAAAATCACTTGAGGCTTGGTGCCTGTAGCTCAGTGAGTAGGGCGCCAGCCACATACACCAAGGTTGGCAAGTTCAAGCCCAGCCTGGGCCTGCTAACCAACGATGACAACTACAACCAAAAAATAGCTGGGCATTGTGATGGGCACCTATAGTCCCACCTACTTGGGAGGCTGAGGCAAGAGAATTGCTTAAGTCCAAGAGTTAGAGGTTGCTGTGAGCTATGATGCCACAGTATTCTACTCAAGGTGACAAAAAAATAAAAATAAAATAAAAATATAAAAAGTAAAGGTTTAGCATTTATCTATTCAAGTATTTATAATTTAATTACTGAAAATATAATATGGTTGAGAAATAGGCAAGCAATAATGAACGCTGTATCCTATAAGCAAGAGTTCTTCCTAAAAAGAGCGAATAGCTTAGAAATATATAGTTACTATGTGATTAATCTCCCCCCTCACTTAGGAAATCATTACTATTTTTTAACTAAAAGGAAATTATTTTCTTTTGAGATGGAGTCTCACTGTGTTGCCCTTGGCAGAGTACCACTGTGTCACAGCTCACAGCAACCTCAGACTCTTGGGCTCAAGTGAATTTCTTGCCTCAGCCTCCACAGCAGCTGGGACTACAGGTGCCCATCACATGCGCGGCTATTTTTAGAGATGGGGTCTTGCTCTAGCTTAGGGTGGTCTTGAACTCATGAGCTTAGTTGATTCACCCATGGGATTACAGGTGTAAAAGCCACTGCGTCCAGCTTTAAAAGGAAATTTTTCTAAGGTCATTTCAGCTTCAGAAGGACATTCATTACTTTTAATTAAAAGAATACCTATATCATGGAACAATTATATACATCAGTGAGGAAAGGGTACCAGCCTATAGTAGCCACTAAGTTCCTTTTTCACACACATACTATGCATATTCATAGACCAGAAGCTTGAAATATTCAGGTATAGGTTTTCCTACACTTGAATTTTCTCATGTTCACACAACAAGAAGGAAAGACAAATTATCGTGCAAAACAGTATCAGCAACTCTCAGCCACAGCATCAAAATAGGAAGTTAGCCAGCAGACACTTTGCAGCCAAGCTAGATTCTAACAAAAAGTCTCTTTTGTACAAAGAAAAATGTTTTGCTTTTGTTTTTTAAAAAAGGCTGTAACTGGCAAATTTTTTTTTTCCCTCAATGCTTGCCCCAAAGTTCAGTGTTGTAACTTCCTATTCCAGATGCCTACTGCATTAGTCAAATTGAATGCAAACACTCATTAATGCAAATATGCTTCCAATTCTGCATGGCAGAAGGATCCTCTATCCAATCTTATTTTCACCTACTTTTCTTCCAATGTTTTCTAAAGAAAATCACAGTATTTTCCAGACTCCACTCTTATCAAAGGTTTCACGTGGAGAAACTAAATTTCAGTTTGATTTTGTGTGTGACGGAGGGCATATATCCCCCAGGTGATACTAAACGTTATCACTAATAGCAATAATATGATCAAAACAGTGATTTCAGCCTCTTTCTGCTTTCATGATTTTAACATTAACTTCAAAATGACACCTCTAAAAAACTTTCTAAAGGCATATAGCTAATTTACTAACTGTTCATCTTTATCACAGGTGTGGCAGTCATGATTATGACTGTAGAGTCCTCTGTCACTTACTGGCTGTGTTACCTTTGGCAAGTTGTTTCACCATTTTAAACTCCAGCTTCTACTGGTTAAAGAGATAGTCCCTTTCCTCCATAAAACTGGTTGTGAAGATTAAATAAGATGACTCAAATAAAATGCTAGGCAGTACAAATTAGCCACATACTACATTTATACTTCTGTCAGTATCTTTGTATCTTTCATAAACACAGGAAAACATCACTAAAATTTATTCCTCTATTTTGAAACTCTCAGGGATTAGGATGAAATTTAACACTGACTGATGGAAAAAGGAATCCATAAGCAAAAGACTGCAAGGACCTACTAAGGAGCATGACTTTTTTAAGGAAGTGATTATTCCATTGATGTTCTAATTACAAATCTATTCCTATCCAAAGTTAACGTCCTAGTTTATAAACCTGATTATTTCATTCCAATTATAAATCTAGTCATATAAAAAACCTTAACTTCCTAGCTTATGTACCTGTACTCTCAAAGTAGTATAATTTAATAAATAATCACAGAATTTACTTTTAAAAGATTTAACTGGCTGGGTGCGGCAGCTCATGGCTGTAATCCTAGCACCCTGGGAGGCCGAGGCAGGTGGGTTACTTGAGCTCAGGAGTTCAGGAGACTAGGCTGAAGAACAACAAGATCCCATCTCTACTAAAAATAGAAAAAAACCTAGTTCAGTGTTGTGGCTGGCACCTGTAGTCCCAGCTACTGGGGAAGATGAAGCAAGGAGATCATTTGAGCCCAAGAATTTAAGATTGCTATGAGGGAGGGAGGGTGGAAGAAAGGAATGATAAATATTACTTTAGTATTAGATATAATACCAGGGGCAGCGCTTGTGGCTCAAGGGAGTAGAGCACCAGCCCCATATGCTGGAGGTGGCGGGTTTAAACCCATATACGGCAAAAAAAAAAAAAAAAAAACCGCAAAAAAAAAACAAACATACATATATATACACATACATAATACTGAAGTTTTGTTTTGTTTTGAGAGAGAGTCCCACTTTGTCGCCCCCTATAGAGTACCATGGCATCACATCTCACAGCAACCTCAAACTCCTGGGCTTAAGCGATTCTCTTGCCTCAGCCTCCCAAGTAGATGGGACTACAGGCGCCCACCATAACGCCCAGCTATTTTTGGTTGCAGTTGTCATTGTTATGTAGCTGGCCCAGACTGGGTTCAAACCTGCCACCCTTGGTCTATGTGGCTGATGCCATAACCACTGTGTTACAGGTGTCCAGCCTGAAGTGATTTTTTTTTGTTTATTTGTTTTTTAAGACAGAGTCTCACTCTGTTTTGGTCTAGAGTGCCATGGTGTCAACCTAGCTCACAGCAACCTCAAACTCCAGGGTTCAATCTCAGCACTTTGGGAGGCTGAGGTGAGAGGATCCTCCTGCTTCATTTTCCCCAGTAGCTGAGACTATAGCTGTGGGCCACAACACCTGGCTAATTTTTTCTATTTTTAGTGGAGATGGGGTCTTGCTCTTGCTCAGGCTGGTCTCCTAAACTCCTGAGCTCAAGCAACCCACCTGCCTTGAACTCTAAGAGTGCTAGGATTACAGGCATGAGTTACTGTGCGTGGACATAAAAATGTAAGTCATTCTTAAATCTAAAAATGTCCTATTTAATTAATGATATATATTGCTTAATATGGTTTAGGTATATAAAAATAAGGTATAGTTTCCTGAGGCTAGGTGGCTAAGGGATATGAAGCCAAAGAGATTAGTTGGATTAGTGCTAGTGATGGACTCAAGGTCTGTGCTACTGGCAGTAGTCATTTTGAAAGGTCTGTGTGGCACAGACCCAGCATTCCTAATCCCCTCCCTAGAGTTTTAACACAGTTAACCAAGTAATCAACAATTTCCTCTTCCCTTATTTTTATTACAGCAGACTAGAAGCTACCCAGTTTTGGCTACTCTAGAATATACCCATCACCTGTCAAACTGCAGGCCCACCTCTAAACCTGCCAATGAAAGAGCCTTACTGAGCTACCTTTCTATCATGAGCCTTTTTCCCCCTCCTCCTTTTTCTTTTGCAGGAGAAAATGCTATTAATAATGGCTAGACTGAAACAATTTCGGGGATATGGCATCTTTAACTGCCTCTTTAAAATAACACTATCCTGAATCTGTACTGGTTAAAATAATTTTTTGCAAGCAATAAAGAATGACAAATGCATGCTCATTTTCAAACCTAATATGCACTGTGAAACTGAAGCCTATTTAAACATTTATTTTTATTTATTTATTGTTGCCGTTTTTGGCCGGTGCTGGGTTTAAACCCGCCAACTCCAGCATATGGGGCCAGTGCCCTACTCCTTTGAGCCACAGACGCCGCCCTAAACATTTATTATTATTATTATTTTTTTACAGACAGAGTCTCACTTTGTCGCCCTTGGTAGAGTGCTGTGCAGTCACAGCTCACAGCAACCTCTGGGCTTACGCGATTCTCTTGCCTCAGCCTCCTGAGTAGCTGGGACCACAAGTGCCTGCCATGACACCTAGCTATTTTTTTTGTTGTAGTTTGGCCGGGGCTGGATTTGAACCCGCCACCCTGGGTATATGAGGCTGGCGCCAGACTCACTGAGCCACAGCGCCACCCTAAACATTTATTTTTAATTAGAAAAATCCTTTTTATTCACCTCCATTTTACTTGAGTGAACGTGTCATTTTGCTAATGGATTACGATAACTTTAAAAGTTACGACAGTTATCTTTTCAACATTTCACACATTGGGTATGTTGGACATAAGTTACACAGTTATACTTTTCAGTATATCAACCATCCCCTTTCTGTATGAAAAAAGTATTTTGAACTTAGAATTTATTCTTAAAGATCTGAAATACTGGTTTGGCGCCTGTGTCTCAAGTGGCTAAGGCGCCAGCCACATACACCTAAGGTGGCGGGTTCGAATCCAGCCCGGGCCCGCCAAACAACAATGACGGCTGCAACCAAAAAATAGCCAGGTGTTGTGGCGGGCGCCTGTGGTCCCAGCTACTTGGGAGGCTGAGGCCGGAGACTCGCTTGAGCCTAGGAGTTGGAGGTTGCTGTGAGCTGAGATGCCACGGCACTCTACCCAAGGGGAAAGCTTGAGGCTCTGTCTCAAAAAAAAAAAAAAAAAGATCTGAAATACTTACAATAGAGAAAATATAATTATTTGTTCTACTTGTATTTTTTTTTCAGAGTAGGGTAAATATAACACCTATTTACTCAAATTAAATTTCATATTCATATACATACACACACACACACACACCTTTAAAAATATAAATCTCAGGCAAGGCGAGGTGGCTTACGCTTAGTTTTCTGGGAGGCCTTGGTGGGTAGATACCTTAAGCTCAGGAGTTAGAGACTAGCTTGAGCAAGAACGAGACCCCATCTCTACTAAAAATAGAAAAAATTAGCTGGATATTGTGGTGGGCACCTATAGTCCCAGCTATTTGGGAGGCTGAGGCAGGATCACCTGAACCCAGGAATCTGAAGTTGCTGTGAGCTGGGCTGACACTACAGCATTCTAGCCTAGGAGATAGAGTAAGACTTTGTCTCAAAACACAAAAACAAAAACATAAATCTTGCCCAAGCATGGTGGCTCATGCCTATAATCTCAGCACTTTGGGAGGCTGAGGTGAGAGGATCACTTAAGCCCAGGAGTTCCAGACCAACCTGGGCAACATAGCAAGACCCTATTTCTAAAAAAAATTTAAATATTAGCTCAAATAAAGTCACATTTCAAATGTTAAGAACTACTTTATATGTGTGAGTTACTTTGTGTATATGTTTAATTTCTATCTTTTAATGTAAACACATGAACTTCAAAGGTCATGATTTAATATCTATTATAAATTCACATTAAAAGGAGGTGAGGGCTCCAATATTACCACTCTGAATTAAAAGAAACAAATTATTAGCAGCTAGAGAATTCCAGCTTGGACAGTGAATTATTTGCACAGGGTTTCTTAGACTTATCTAGTGATTTTAATTGCCTTTCATTTCCTTTTTTAAAATGAAGGTTTTCCATTGACTTGTATTTGGGGTCTAGTACAATAGCACAAATGAAATAGCACCTTATTATGAATAAAAATTGAAGCAGCACACAGCGCGCGCTCTCTCTCTCTCTTTCAGATTTCTGCCAATACTACCCCTATAAATCCAATTCCCTTCCCTACCAGTTGACAGATTAAAAAAAAAAAAAAGCCCAAAACTTAATCTCTAGGACTAGAAGCTTTACTTGCCACTAAGTCAACTCACTTGTTCCATGTCCCACGGCAATCTGGAAGTAGCATAGCTGTTAGAATGTTTCTCAGATAAATTCACATTAAAATACTCTATCAAGGTTGGTATTTTTGCAGTTCAGTGGAAGCACACTTTTATACTGTTTTTCCAATCCCACTACCTCTCTAAACCTGTTACATAACTACAAATCAGTATATTAAATGCATTTTGTGGGTGGGATGTTTTCCAAGCCACAATTCTTATCTGTTCCAAACTCTGTGAATGAGTTTTTAATTTTTAAGAAATGCTGAAAACTACACCTAAAGCTATGTTCTCTCTGTTAAAGGGTCCAGCCAGCTTCATTCTACTTTATTAATCTTTACAGAAAACCTAGTGGCAACTGTTCAATATAAAGAACTAGCATATTTAATTTTTATTTCAAGGGATTCATGGGCAATAGAAGACTTGTGTTTCACATCCCCAGTTACAGCCTCTTTCTCAACATTTTTCTTTTATTAACGCACACACAAAAAAATTACAGACTTGCCTTGTGAGGTCGAAAATAGAGATACAGGCTGAGAGGAAGAGGAAGAAACAAAGGAATCTGAAAGAAAATATACAGCATGAGAATTTGACAGCCTCACACAGGAATTTTAACTTCAACTTTCTTTTTGGGGACAGGGGAAAGTATCATAATTTCACAGGGTTTAGCAAGGGGGGAAACCCCAAATAATTTCCAATTATTGTTTTCACTCACCTGGCAGCAAAACCTTATTTTCAAGATGCATTTCTATAAGTTAATCAATTTAATTTTTTTAGTGAAACACTCCCAGTTTTTTTTTTTTTTTTTTGAGACAGACCCTCAAGTTGTCACCCTGGGTAGAATGCTGTTAAATCATAGCTTACAGCAACCTCCAACTCCTGGGCTCAAGCGATTCTCCTGCCTCTGCCTCCCAAGTAGCTGGGACTACAGTCACCCGCCACAATGCCCGGCTATTTTTCAGTTGCAGCTGTCATTGTTGTTTGGCAGGCCAGGGCTGGATTCGAACCCGCCAGCCACAGGTGCCAAGCCACACTCCCAGTTTCAAAGGAAGAAAAGAGGAACCCTTAGCATTTTAAATTAAGCATAATCACAGAACAAATGATGCTCCTTTGCTATTATTCCACATGGGAAAGGGAAAACAGATATCTGAGTACTAATTAATATGTCCTTTTAACCATTTTCTTTCTTTCTTTTTTTTTTTTTTTTTGAGACAGAGCCTCAAGCTATCCCCCTAGGCAGAGTGCCATGGCATCACAGCTCATAGCAACCTCCAACTCCTGGGCTCAAGCTAGTCTCCTGCCTCTGCCTCCCAAGTAGCTGGGACCACAGGCGCCCGCCACAACGCCCGGACATTTTTTGGTTGCAGCCATCATTGTTGTTTGGCGGGTCCGGGCTGGGGATTCGAACCCGCCACCTTAGGTGTGTGTGGCTGGTGCCTTAGCTGATTGAGCCACAGGCGCTGAGCCCTTTTAACCATTTTCAATTGCATTTTGAGGAGTCAGCCACTAATATGAGCATTTAAAAATATCTAAAAGGCAAATGTGAAGTTGATCCTAAATATTTAATTATACTCCTAAATTCGTTAACGTGTATCAAAATTTCAAGCATACATATCTTCCTTCTGCCCTGCCATACACATATTCTTTAGGTCGGCAGTTACAGCTCTAAGAATTTATTCTACAGGGCCAGGCACAGTGTGGCTCATCCCTATAATTTCAACACTCTTGGAGGCTGAGGCCAGGGGATCACTTGAGCTCATGAGTTCAAGACCAGCCTGAGCCATAATGAAATCTTGTTTCTAAAAATAGCTGGGTGTTGTGCACCAGTAGTCGCAGCTACTTGGGAGGCTGAGGCAAGAGAATCACTTGAGCCTAAGAGTTTGCAGTTGCTGTTAGCTATGACACCAGGGCATTCTATTGAGGGTGACAAAGTGAGACTCTCTCTCAAAAAAAAAAAAAAAAAAAAAGAAAAGAAAAAGAAAATAGAAAAGAATTTTTGACTTATCCATAGTTTAAGAGCACAAAAATTACTCTAAAAAAATTAGAAGATAACCACAAGCCAAAATAGGTATGAAAAAATATGTACCTTTACAGTAAAAAAAAAGGACCTAGGAGACAGTAATCACAATTTGTTAAATAGTGAGGGTGCAAAAATTATATACACATATTTTAAAAAAAACTGTATTAATATTACAATACTCAAGTCACATTTGACTTCTGCAATTATAAGAGACATAAGATAAAATACATGAGAAAACAAATGTTATAAGTAGATATGTATATTCAGTATTTCAATTTTAATGCAGATTTTTTTTTCTTTTTTAATGTGTGTACATTATTTGGCATGCTCTGTAGATAATCAGAGAAAAGGCCTAACAATCTAATGCCCATTTTTGGAAAAGACTTAAAAATTAATTTAGCATTGAAAAAAGTATCTTAAATTAGAATCCAACATCACCATTAGTGGTTAAACACTGCACTCAAATCTGCTTCATAATTAGCAGTTTAAAAAAATGTTTCATTAGAGCTTACACATGTTGTAGCATTTCCTGAACCCTAGAGTATGTGATTGAAATTTTTAAAATTTTTGTCTGAAATGACATACACTATGTATCTTCTAATATAAAATTAGTTACACAGTTATGACACTCATAACAGAAAGTGTGAGACAATGAAAAATTATCTTTGAATGCTATACCTTCAAATATATAAAAGCGGTCTCTATCACTGTATATACCTCACAATCTATACAAGTTTTAAATAATCATAGGAGAGAAAACATTGTTAACTAAATTATCAAGTATTACTATTTTCTACTGGAGAGATACGTAATTTTATGTTTTTGTTTTTAGTCTCTTTTCTTAAAAAAATCTACAGTGAACTCTGAAAAGTTATGTTTGAGAATAAAATGTGTTTTACATAGTATCACACACTGTGAGACAATGTCTTGCCTACATTTCTTCAGGCAAAGTATCATCATCTGAAAATAATATTTAGAGATGGTCACAGGCATTCCCTTAGTTACAAACAAAATAGGTTCTGTAGGTTTGTTCTAAAGTTGAATTTGTATGTAAGTTTGAACAAGTACATTTACTTATTTCCTGTAATAGTCTCTAGTAGTTAAGTGTGAGTTGTTTGTAACTCAGGGACTGAAAGAAGAATTACAGAGAACATTGAGTAGACCTAAGAAATGCTCAGAGTGTTATCTTCATTTGGAAGGCTGAGGCAGGAGTATTGCTGGAGGCCAGAAGTCAGAGACCAACCTTGGCAACATAGCAAGACCACCATATCTATAAAAATTTAAAAAATACTAGCCTGGTAGAGAGTCATGTGCCTCTAGTCTCAACCTCTCAGGAATCTAAGGAGGGTGATCACTTGAGCTCAAGAGTCCAAGATTGCAGTGAGCTATGATCAGGCCACTGTACTTTATTTAGCTCAGGCAACAAAGTGAGAATTTTATCTTCAAGAGATTGTGTAATTATGAGATTCTGAAAGTATTGTCTGTTACATTTAACCCACGTACATCAAGTTAGAAGTATGTTAAATTAGTCTAAATGTAATGTAATAGGTATAATTTTAAGAAATTATTACTGATTTAAACAACAAGACTCTGCATTACATATTACTGGAAATGTTACTAAGTCTTTCATAAGAGATATTATTTGTTTGGTTGTAAAATGTATCTATTACTTAGCATTAGAATGTGGAACGTTAAACAATCGCACAGATGGTGAAGCATTGAAAAAAATCTCTCAAAGGATAAACATTATAAAAGGTGGTGGCAGACTACTGCAGAGGTTATAAGTAGGTAATATTAAAAATAAAATGTGTGAATTTATGGAGAATTTTTTTTTGGAGAACAATTCCTATTTAGTATTCTTATCTTCTATATCAAAAAGACAGCCAGTCAATATAGTTTTCTATTGAACAGGGTTAATATTGAAGTCAATTATTCCTTTAAATTCTGGGTTTTTTTTTTCTTCTTTCCCCCATTTAATATCTCTGTACGTTCAGGAGTGTTAGATAAACCCATCTACCCTCACCTTTAGTTTTATAGTCTTTAGAATAAATACGTAAAACCTGCTTCACTTGACTAGAGTAACAATTGAAATAGTATGTTACATATAAAGTGCTTAACAGGATAACTTTTTCAGTGGTGATGATGATAGAATCACTGATGTCACTGATCATTGCAATGAAAAAGAAAAACATGAAAAATGAATTATCTATTAGGTATCAACTCTATTCTATTTGGTATCAAATCTACCTATTAGGTATCAACATACCGGTAGTAAAGATCTCAAAAGAATTATTATTTCATTCACAAAGCCCACAATTTTTCTTCATAAACATTAATAATCTTAATAAATGTATACTCATTACATCATTTGTGTATAAAATGTATATATAAACCAATAGCAGCTATGGTTATATTAATCGTACTGTCCTGGGTATGTAAAATCCTAAAAAAGGAATTGTGAGGGAGTGGAGGCAAGATGGTGGACTGCAGTCAGCTTTCCACAGAGGCTCCCATCCAGAAGGGGAGTTAAAAGACAGAACTTTAGCAAGTAAGCCAATGGTTGGGAGCAGAGCCAAGAAAGAAGGTTAAAGAATGCATATCAACCCTGCTGAGGTGAGCTATGACCCCAAAGATACAAACAAAGGTACTAAATCCATCACCAAGCAGATGGGAGTCCCCTCCCCCATGAGAAGGGCTCACAGTAAGCTTCATACACACAAGTGAGCAGAGTTCAAACATCCTCCCATTCCATTCCACGGGAGAGACCCTCTAAAACTGGACCTCCTACCTGTCCTAGGGTGCCATGGCACTCTCCTGCCAGGCATAAAACTGTATAAAACTGTATGTATTCTCTACCTGCAACTCTGAACTCCCAGCACTCCACTCCACTCTCACCCTGAGGTCTGAAAGCCTGTCCCCATGGAGTTCAGATTCGTGGGCATTTTCTCAAGAGGTGTGGATAGGGGAAGGGCTCAGCTATGCTCCTCTTCTGTAAGGAGAGGACAGACGGCTGAGAGGGAACCATACAGGAGTGGTAGCGGTGCCACTAGGTGCAGAAAAGTGGCCATGGTGGGAATAATGAGGCTCATGCCCTTGGGGCTATGCCAGATAGATATGCCTGTCTCTCTGGGCAACCAGAGGAAGTCAGGCAACTTCTCCCATGGCACCCACTGGTGGATGGACCTTGGATGTGAGTAAAAGGCACACTCCCAGGGCGGGTCTGAACCAGAAGACTGCCTTACTCCCAGGGCAGGCCTGAACCAGAGGACTGTTTTACTCTCATGGCAGGGCTGAGCCAGAGGACTGCTTTATTTACTGAGGGTAAGCACCCAGTCCTCAGGGGATCATAGCTGAGCTGAAGGCAGGCAGGCAGAGGCTGGAACTGACAGCTCAGGGTGAGGTCTAATTGCTTGCCGCTGCCTGGAACTGAGTTGCGGTTTCTGTCACCTCAAGCAGTGTCTGATAGCCAGGACAGAAACAAACTCTGCAAAGTTGTGCTGTTCTGCCAGCAACATCAATCAGAAGCAGGGCTGGAGCTGAGTAAACCACCCCAGCCTCCATTAAACACCTGAGGTTGTCAGAACTCACCTCCCCCTGCTGGATAGTGGCCAAGAACATCAAACTGGCTGAGGAGACATAGATCTTCCTCTGACTCAGGCAGGGGTAAACCCCTGGGGTATTTGCTCACTGGGGGGAACTGGGTCACAGTCCTGTGGGGTTACCAGTGACTGGGTGTGACAGAGGTGCAAGGTGGGGAATGAGGAATCAACCTTCCCAGACTAATTTATTTGCTGAGTTGGTCCTTCTGACCTCATGGAGCACCAGAGCCAATCATACCTGACTGCCAGCAGATCCCTGCTATCTAGTTGTCAGAGACCTTTTGAACCCCCCCACTTGAGACCAGTGTTGACTGGGTCAATTGATTTGGACCTCTTGAACTGGGCCAATCATCCGAGGACTATCCAAAGTGGTACTCTGGGTGTGTGGCTGTGAGAAGGAGTGATTTTCATTTTCCAATGAAAATGGAAAATGTTGTTGCCAGTGGTGAGTGGGGTGACTTAATTGCTGGTATTCCTCCACAGCTGAGACATCAATACAGAGTAATTGATTTACTAAGGTAGAACAGAGACCAGATGAAAACAAGACAGAGCTACTTAGCCCCACCAAACCAAGGAGGCCCCCAGTTTCTCAGGCCGTAGCACTGGATGGGTCCTTGGCAAAGCTCTAGGAGAAAAGGTACCAGTTCCAGCCTTTGGGCAAAGGGCTAGTTAATCAATACTCTTGGAGCCCCCAGCCCAACTTCTCCTTATCTGCTCATCTAGCCAAACAGTGTAAACTAAGCATGGGGCAGAATCAGCAGAAAAACTCTGGCAACATGAATAACCAGACTAGATCAATCCCTCCCCCCAAGGATGGATACAGCAGATGCAACTGAATATCCCATCCCTAAGCAGATGACTGAGATATAAGAAATCGAGTTCAGAATCTGGATAGCAAATAAGACCAACAGAATGGAAGAAAGAAGGAAATCAGAATTTCAAGGAAGTATTTAAAAGATGTCTCAAGAATTCAATGATTTCAAAGATAGCATGAGCAAAGATTTGGTCACATTGAGGCAAGAGTTTGCAGCCCTCAAAGATCTGAAACATATGGTAGAATCCCACACTAAGAGAATGGAGCAGGCAGAAGAAAGGATCTCTGACATTAAAGACAAAGCTTCTGAATGCACTCAAGTGCTCTAAAAGGAAGAGAAATGGCAGACAAAAATGGATCATTTTCTCAGAGAGTTCTGGGGATAATTTGAAAACTAATATTCTCCTTATAGGAATTCCTGAAGGTGACAAAGGTGCTTCACAAAACACAGAGGCTCTTCTTTATGAAATTATGAAAGAGAACTTTCCAGATATGCCAAGAGATTCAGAAATTCACGTAGCAGACAGTTTCAGAACCCCAGCATGATACAACCTGAATAAGGCATCCCCTAGGCCCATCATAATTAACTTCACTAAAGTTAATATGAAAGAGAAAATTCTGAAAGCAGCCAGATGTAAGAAAACTATAACCTTCAAGGGGAAGAATATTAGAATGACTACTCTGATGAAACCTTTCAGGCTAGAAGAGGTCATTGAATTTTAATCTAATAAAACAAAACAACTTTCAATCCAGGATCCTGTAGCTAGCTAAACTGAGTTTCATCTATGATGGAGAAATTAAATACTTTAATGGCATTCACATGTTGAAGAAATTTGCCATAACTAAACCAGCTTTCCAGGATATTGTCAGACCTATCCTCCATAATGACCAGTGTAATCCTCCACCACAAAAGTGAACTCACTCAGAAACTTTTCATCAAATTCCAACTTCCAGAGTGGTGAAAGGATTAAAAATGACCACCGTACTTTTGAAAAACTCAATACCCAAAATTTTACCAGGCTTATCAATATTCTCAATTAATGAGAATGGCTTAAATTGTCCCCTAAAGAGGCACAGGTTGGCTGACTGGATACAAAAACTCAGGCCAGATATCTGCTGCACACAAGAATCTCATCTTACCTTAAAAGATAAACATAGACACAGGGTGAAGGGATGGTCATCTATATTCCAGGCAAATGGATAGCAGAAAAAAGCAGGTGTTACAATTTTTTACACAGATACAATAGGCTTTAAACCAATAAAAAGTAAGCAAGGATGAGGATGGTCACTTTACATTTTTCAAGGGTAATACTCAATAAGATGATATTTCAATTATTAATATTTATACACCCAACCAGAATGCACCACAATTTATGAGATACTCTAACAGACTTGAGCAACTTGATTTCTTCCATCTCCATAATAGTTGGAGATTACAACACTCCTTTGGCTGTGTTGGATAGATCCTCCAATAAGAAGTTGAACAAAGAAATTTTAGATTTAAACTTAACCACCCAACATTTGGATTTAACAAACATCTACAGAACATTTCATCCTAACAAACTGAATACACATTTTTCTCATCAGCCCATGGAACATACTCCAAAATCGACCACAACTTAGGTAACAAATCCAACCTCAGCAAATTTAAAAGAATAGAAATTATTCCTTGCATCTTCTCGGACCATCATGGAATAAAAGTTGAACTCAGTAACAACAGGAATCTGCAGACTCATGCAAAAACATGGAAGATAAATAACCTTATGC
>CAUYQV010125435.1:0-15864 GCA_963574575.1 Galagoides demidoff
GGTAGAGTGCCATGGCATCACAGCTCATAGCAACCTCCAACTCCTGGGCTCAAGCGAGTCTCCTGCCTCCGCCTCCCAAGTAGCTGGGACCACAGGCGCCTGCCACAACGCCCGGCCATTTTTTTTTTTTTGATTGCAGCCATCATTGTTGTTTGGCGGGCCCGGGCTGGGGATTCGAACCCGCCACCTTAGGTGTACGTGGCTGGCGCCTTAGCCGATAACAAACTCATTCTTGATCTAAATGGGCCTCTGCTCCACTTCACCCCATATCACAGTCAATTTTTACTTGAGGACCCCACTTGTCCTGGAAGGAACTGCATGCTCTTCTCATAAACTCTCCCGTCTGTGTAGTGAAGAATCAACCTTGCCCAAAGAGAGATCTGGCCTTTGTCCTGGCTCTTAGGGGGTCCAACCAGCTACAAACCCTTGGAATAAAGAATTTGTCTAGTCTTTGTCACCACTTCCTAGCCCTCAAATCCTTGGGTTTTTCCAAGAGATAGGAGAATCTTTGTTATTCATGGTGAGCCCCGACAGTTCATATAAGTGAAGTGATCTATGGTAGGTTAGACTCCTAGACTGTTTTTGCTAACAAGATGACTCAGGATGGGGACTGGCCACACCCCCAAGCTAGTGTGATATCAGCCTGGCCTCCAGGAAGGGGGCATGGAAAAAGAATTAAACTGAGTGGACAACATTTCAATCAACTGTGCCTATATAATGAAACACCAATAGAAACTCTGAACACCAAAGCTCAGGGGCAGGGGTTCCCTGGTTGGGAAATACTCTGCATTTTGTCTCAGCAGGTGCTGAGGGAGCCACACAGTGATTCCAAAGGGACAAGTCAATGGAGGGACCGAAAGGGTATTGGGGATCCTCCTGCCTCTCACTCTCTGTATCTCCTCTTTGGCTGGTTTGGTTTTATATCCTTTTGCTATAATGAAACTGTGACCTTACGTATAGCACATTCCTGAATTCTGTGAATTATCTTAGTGAATTATTGAACCTGAGGGAGTAGTAGGAACTTCCCGATCTGTAGCTAGTTGGTCAGAAGTGAGGGTAGACTGGAGCTGGTGTCTGAAGAGAGGGCAGTCTGTTGGGGACTGTGCCTTTAACCCATGAGGTTTGGCTCAGCTCTAGGTAGGCTGGTGTCAGAAATCACTACATTGAGTTTGGCTGCCCTATGCACAATCCCAATGGAAGGATCATAAACATAGTCTAAGGACCTTCCTGGTATAATTGTCCAGATTCTCTCCTTCACAGAGTTTGAGGCACTGTTATAACACCCACAACTATTAGTATATATACACGATAGAATACTACTCAGTCTTAAAAGGGAAGGAAACCCTGTCATTTGCAACAACGTGGATGAACGTAGAAGACATTATGCTACGTGAAAAAGCCAGGCATAAGGAGACACTTGCTGTGTGATCTCACATGTGAATTCTCAAAAGTCAAACTCATAGATGGAGACAGTAGGCTGGTGGTTATCAGGGGCTGCCTGGGTGAGGGTGGGGAGATGTTGGTCAAAGCATTCAAAGTATCAGTTAGATGATAGGAATAAGCTCCAGACATCTATTGTACAACATGGTGAGGACAGTTGGTAACAAAGTATTGTATACTGAAAATCACTGAGAGTAGTTTTTTTTTTTTTGAGACAGAGTTTCACTTTGTCACCCTCAGTAGAGTGCTGTCGCATCATAGCTCACAGCAACCTCAAATTCTTGGGCTCAAGCAATCCTCTTGTCTCAGCCTCCCAAGCAGCTGGGACTACAGGCATTCACCACAACACTTGGCTATTTTTTTAGAGAAAAGGTCTCACTCTTTCTCAGGCTGGTCTCGAACTTCTGAGCTCAGGCAATCTACCCACCTTGGTCTCCCAGAGGGCTAGGATAACAGGGGTGAGCCATCGTCCCCGGCTAAGACAGTAGATTTTAAGTAGTCTCCTGACAAATAAATGGTAAGTATGTGAGGTACTATATACAGGCTGGCCATAAAGTTTGTGTGCAATTTAAAATAGCATGTGCACAATCTTTACAGCCACCCCGTATTTTAATTTTTAAACATTATGTCATATACCATAAATATACACAATTTTTATTTGGCAATTTAATAATAATAAGGGGGGAAAGCTCCACAACAGAGGAACTACCTTATCAACAAACAGTTCTAAATGATCTTCCAGAGAAATTAGTAGGGAAAAGAAGGTCAAAACCAAGGCAGGAGAGTAGAGAGGAAAGGCTCCCGGAGAGAAAAGCGGTGGCCATGCCAAGCTCTCCTTTGGGTTGGGGGAGGCTTGTGCACAGGGCCCTGGGTATCTGAGTGCCTGGTGGGGTCAGAAAGGTGAGGTCTTTACCTTCACTGTTGGGGTGGGGCAAGGAGCAGCTCACCAGGTCCATACGAATCAGATGAAAACCTAGGGTGGGTGGTGGGGCATTGACAAGAGAATTGTTTTAGGAATTGATTAAGACTGGTGCTTTTCCTGATTAGCTGAGAATATGTATAGGGTCCTCTTTATTTTGTTTTTAAGATGGAATCTTGCTCTGCGGTCTGGGCTAGATCCAGTGGTGTCACCATAGCTCACTGCAACCTCAACTCCTGGCCACAACCTATGGACTGCAGGTGCATACAATCACGCCCAGCTAATTTTGCTATTTTTTGTAGAGACAGGGTCTCCTTCTTGCTCAAGTTGGTCTTGAGCTTCTGGCCTCAAGCAATCCTCCTGTGTTAGGTTCCATTTTAAAAAGTGGTCATGGCATGGTGGCTAATAACCATAATCCTAGCACTCTGTGAGGCCAAGTTGGGAGAATCCCTCAAGCTCAGGAGCTCAAGACCAGCCTGAGCAAGAGTATTATTTTCTAATAAAAATAGAAAAAACTAGCCAAGTGTTGTGGCCGGTACCTGTAGTCCCAACTACTGAGGAAGCTGAGGTAAAGGGATTGATAGCTTGAGCCCAGGAGTTTGCGGTTGCTGTGAGCTAGGCCAACACCACAGCATTCTACCCTGTGAAACTCTGTCTCAAAAACAAACAAACAAACAAAAACAAAAACAAAAAAGTGGTCATTCCCAGAGGAAATAGTCAACAGAAAGAAAGTTGCCATTCCTGAAACCCCAGGATAGACACACCTGGTCTAGGGCCTCCTATGTGCAAAGACCTTACGGACCTGATGGGACTCCAGCTAGGCCCCACCTGATGTTACTTGTCTTCCTCCAGACCCCTAAACTGGGAAGGACATTATGTCCCAGCATTAGGACAGGAGACAATCTGTGCCCGTTATTCTCCTGCACGAAGAAAGAAAAAACACCACTCCATAACAGGAGAGGTTCCAAGATGCCACCACCCGTACTTGGAAGAAGCCAGGTTGAAACACTATTCAAGTCAAACTTTCTTGATATTACTCTATCTTTCCCCAGGAGGCCTGCACTAAAACAAACTCGGACACCTGTGGCCTCTTTCTTCTATGCAAAGCAAAAAGCCGGCAGCAACCCCCAAGCTGATAAGATTAATCTAAAGAGTAAATTAGGGTGTAATTTCCTATGCCGAAACTTTGTAGTTAATTTTAAAAAAAGGTTTCATTTTCCTATTGGTCTGATTTCACAGGAACATTTTACCTGTTTGGGACTTTTTTTCTCCTGGAAGAGAGGTGCTGATTGGTCCCAAGGTACTGACAATCTGGTGTAATGAAAATTTCCAATGTAAACTCATTTTCCCTTGGTTTCAGCAATTTTAAATCTATATATAGAGATATCTTTGCGAGAATTGCCTTGTTAGCTTCTCCTGATAAGTTAATTGTCTTAGATTTCATTGTGAATAGAGCTCTATTAATGGGTCTCACCTCCCAGCTGATCCCCTCTCTGCTCTGCCTCTTAGCATGTACTGGCAACTTTGTCCACGGACACAAACGCGGTATTGTCTTAAAAGAGTGCATCAAAGCTTTGAACATCCTCACAGAGAACAGGGTGAGTACCTATCTAGCACCATCTCTCCAGAGGTCCTGGTGGAGGTGTGGGTATTTTTAGACCATGAAAAGAACACAGGAGTTGCTAGAGAAGTTGAAATTGGTATTGGTCGTTGGCAGCGGAGCTGGGAGCCAGCAGACTTCTTCCTGACACTTTTTTCTGAGGGACTGTAGGAAGTTTTCTCAGTTGGAGGGGGTGAAAGGTGCTCATCAAGCTTCTGTCTGTCCAGTCAGAGGTTAACTCTATCTCTTGCTCTCTCTCGTTCCTGCCTGGGCCAAGACTCCATGTGACGAGTTGACCGTAGCAGACATCTTTGCTGCCTCCAAGGTAAGAAGCTGTCCTGTGGTCTGTTTGGCAGATGGGTGATGTGGGAGGGGAGAGCCATCCCCAAGTATTTGAACGTGAAACTTGTTTGAAAACCAGCAGGCGCAAATTGACTATGATGTGTTAAATGTTTTCAAAAGATGAGAATTCTGAACTTTACCCTTAAGCATGATTTGATGGTTCTGGTTTCACTTGATTTAGAAGATGTGTAATAGAAAGGTTAGATTTTGTAATTCAAATTTTGATCCTGTCCAAAGAAAAGCTCTCTAGGGTTTTACCTGGCATAGCGCCTGGGATGCAGGAGGCATTCACTAGATCCCTGTTGAATGAGAGAATTTTTCTGGCCCATACATTTCTGAAAAACCAAATACTCTCACAAGAACAGATATTGAGATCACAGGTTGAGGGAGCTTTCATTTTGTCTAAGAGACTTCCTATGGCAACAGAAAAGGTATCACCAGAGGCCCTCCTCTTCCACAGCCTGGTCACTTAACGACCCTCCGGGTTCTGGGGCTGGCCATCCAGAAAACTTCCCCTTGCTCTGTCCGACCAAACACCCTCCAGCCTTGTCTGCCTGCCCTGCAGGTCAGAGTCCAACACATCCCTGCTTCTGGCTGCTTGGGCACCTGCCTTTGGGGCTTCTGTGCCATCTCACCCCCGCCCCCTATCTGCAGTGGGAGGAGATAGATTTGACAGCTGATAGTGCGTTTTCTCTGACAAACACATGACTGCAGCCATTATCGATAGATTTGTGCACTTCAGTTCCTGTTTTCATGGAAACACACGACTGAGAATGAAAGTCCCAAAGCCTCAATTTACCAGTGGTCTCCTAACTACCTGCTTTCCACGTGAACTAGAAGGGAGACTTGGCCAGGAGTGAAGCCCTGGGGGTGGGAGCTGGTGGGCTGGGTCCCACCCTGGCACGCAGGCCGCAGTATAGGGCCTGTCCTACTTCATGAGGAGAACTGCTCTGCAGGCCTTTATCTGCATTATCTCATTTCATCAAAGATTATCCTGGGAGTCTTAAACAGGAAGAGATGCTGAAGGACAAATATATGTGTGTATAACACACATATAATTTATGCATATATATAAAATCTCCAAGTCCTTCCAACCCAGACGGTTCCTACTAGGGTTGCTCTGGGTCCTCCAGAGCCCAGCTGCTCTGCTGAGAAGGCTGTAACAAAGGTGTAAGAAGGAACCAGCTCTAGTAGACACCAGCCTTGAGGAAGTGCCAAGGGCCTGGCACTTACAGTTTTAGCCCAGTTCTGCCATCAACTGGCTGAGGGGCCCTTGGTAAGTCTTCAGACTTCTCTGCACCTTACTTTCCACATTCGAAGATACAAAAGTGATCCTGGAGGTGATTTGAAGGTTGATTGGAATCCATCTCTTGAGTCAGTGGAAAGTGTTATGGTCAGATTTATAGCTGATTAAAAGCCCATGCCGGAAGGACGTCTGTCCCTCACTGGACTGTCAGGAAGGGCCGACTGGAAGATTTCTTCTGTGGCAGTGACTCTGTTGGACTTCTACCTTGGTTCTTACCCAGCCTCCATTAGGACCGTGAAAAGCCAGACCTTTCAGTATTGCTTTCAGTATTGCATTCATCGTCTCCAATTCTGCCCCAATTCAGTCAGCCAGCACTGACTGTGCTCCTTTGGAGTCTCTCCCTGAGCAGTTCTGAGCTGTGAGGTCGGCCAGGCTGCCACAGCGAGCTCCCGGAGCCACTGCTGGGCACACTCAGCAGAAGCCAGATAGGCAGGGGGAACCAGGGTGGCATGGAAGGAAGGGCATCCTTTTGCTGCCTTACCAATGGAACTACAAGTTAAGGCCTTTAACTAAAACTGCCTTTAAAATTACTTCTTTTAAAGTTTTCCCATTTGCTGCCAACTCTTTTCAATTCTTATTTTATTCTAATTACCTTTAGAAAGACATTATTCCTTTGAATAATATCTTTAGAGAATTCTTTCTTTTTTTTTTTTAAGAGTCTCACTCTATGCCCTGGGTAAAGTCATAGCTCACAGCAACCTCAAACTCTTGTGCTCAAGCCATCCGCTTGTCTCAGCCTCCTGTGTAGCTAGGACTACAAGTGTGCATAACAATGCCTGGCTAGTTTTTTCTGTTTTTAGTAGAGACAGGGTCTTGCTCTTGCTCAGGCTGGTCTTGAACACCTGAGCTGAAGGGACCCACCCTGGCCTTGAACTCCCAAAGTACTAAGATTACAGGTGTGAGCCACTGCACCTGGTATAGAGGGTTATTTCTTATATTATGTGATCAAAACTAAGAGGTAGTTTAAGTTTTCTATACTCCAAGCCAAAGCTTCAGAAAAGTTTCACTAGGTTTCAGTGGGAAAATAAGCAAAGTGGTTCCTCTTTTGGCCTTCTAGATTCTCACTGTTCTCTCTATGGTAACATTGTATCTGCCCACCTCTGATACACAGGTAGCTGTGTCCTTCTCACCACCACCTTGTCCTCCCCACCTGGACTCACCCAAAAAACCCAGAGGGGTGTGGTGATTGGGTGGGAGGTTTCTTGACTTCCAGAGCCCAGATATACTGGAACTGTTCTTAAATTTCCAACTAGAGGCCAGGCGTGGTGGCTCACGCCTGTAATCCTAGCACTCTTGGGGGGCTGAGGTGGATGGGTTGCTTGAGCTCACAGGTTTGAGACCAGCCTGAGCAAGAGTGAGACCCTGTCTCTACAACTAGCCTGAAATGTGGTGAGCACCTGTAGTCCCAGCTATTAGGGAGGCTGAGGCAAGAGGATTGCTTGAGTCCAAGAGTTTGACTTTGCTGTGAGCTATAATGCCATGGCACTATACCCAGGGTGACTAAATGAGACTTTCTCAGAAAAATAAGTAAATAAATAAGATAAATTTCCTACTAGAATCAGAGATCAGGAGTGATTCGGCAGTTTATTAAGTTAATGTCCTTCCATTGGGCCTGCCTTGGGACATCAACCCAGCAAGGGGAAGGGGGAAGCTTCTGTGTCTGGGATTGTGGTGCTCAGTCTAGATCTTCTCAGAAGAACCTTACAACATGAAATGCCCTTCTAGAATTTAGCCTACATTAATAAGAGATGAACACAAACATTTACACAAATCACTCACAGCCACATTATTTATAGAAGCAAAAAACTACAATGATAGGGGATTGGTAAATTATGCTATAACTATGCAATGGGTGTCTAATGCAGCTCTCACCACCATATTCTTAAATACTATTGAATGACTTAAGAAAACACTCATTGTAGGCTCGGCAACTGTAGCTTAGCAGTTAGGGAACTGGCCACATACACCGGGGCTGGCAAGTTGGAATCCGGCCCTGGCCTGCCAAACAATGACAACTACAACAACAACAACAACAAAAAAAAAAATAGCTGGGCATTTCAGTGGGCACCTATAGTCCTAGCTACTTGGGAGGCTGAGGCAAGAGAATCACTTAAGCCCAAGAGTTTGAGGTTGCTGTGAGCTGTGATGCTACAGCACTCTACTGAGGGTGACATAGTAAGACTCTGTCTCAAAACAAAACAAAACAAAAAAACTCATTGTATATGTTAAGTGTAAAAAGAGTTATAAAACTTTGTTAACAGCTGATGTCAATTTGGAAAAAAAGATGAAGTATAAAGAAAACATGGAAAGATATTTACTAAAATATTAACTGTAGTTGTCTCTGACTATTGGAGTGAGTGAATTAATTTTTGCCCGGTATATGTGGACCACTATAGCAGACGTATATTTGCTTGATCATCAGAAAAGTATATAACCATAAGAACTTAAAAGCTGCTTAGACAGTGTGTCTCAAATAAATCTCCTGGTATCTTGTCACTGCACTTCTGATTCAGGAGGCAGGTCTAGGATGCAGCCTGAGATTCATTCCTTACAAGGTCCTGGGTGACATCCCGGCTGCTATGCCAGGGCCCACCCTTTGAGTAGTATGGACTAGAGCATGTCCTGGCAGAGGCTACAGATAGCTTTCTTTATCTGAACCTGGCTCTCCAGGTTCTGTGCCTTTGGTCTTCACGCCAGGCCTGGCTCAGACTGAGGCACTATTCCTCTCCTAAGTTCCCAGCAAGAGCTGTTTCCTACCTGTACATTCTAGTCTAAGGCAGTGATTTTCAACCTGTGTGCCATGAAAAATTTTTAAAGATCATTAATTAAATTATTTTCAAAAGAAGTTCAAAGCACAGTAAACATATTCTTTTTTCACTCTTCTTTTTTAATAATCAACATAATTTAAGTGTGCTGTGTAAATTTAACTACAGGTTCAAGTGATATAAAAAAAGAAAAGCACTGCTCTAAGGCCAGTGTTCCCAGGAAGAGCCATGTGGCCGGGCCACATCAGAGTTACGAGCATTCCAACAGGGCTCTGACTGTGCTCTTGAGGCCAAAGTCACCTTATAGAAGCTCTGTCCAAGGTCCAGATCAATGACACCCTCTACCAGAAGCTTCCCCTGATCTCCCCAGACCAGACTCCTGGAACACCTCGCCCTGACCTGATCACTTACCTCTTGCTGTATGGGGAAATATCTTACCTTCTCGCTTGGATCATGAACTTCTACACACATTTCTATCTTCCATGGGAGCCGGGGCAGAACGCAGAGTGCCGCCCATAGTAGCAGTGTTCAGTCCAAAGGATGGCTATTCATTTATTCAACAAACATGTAGGATTTCTAGGGGAAAGCTGGATTTTAAACCTTGTAGGAATGAGAGAAGAATCAGAACAAGCTCTTGTGGCCATTTTCCATGGGAAAAATAGCTCACAGGGTGTGAAGACAGAGATCTGAGCTATAAAGACAGGGAGTCCTGTATTCTAGTCCCCACCCTGCCATTTACCTGGGGGCGTAACTTTAGTCACATGCCCTTTCAACAAAACCCTCCAAAGGGAAAGAAACTGGGAAGACCTGAGGGGAAGGTTGCTGTATTTATGGTAACTGGGAGAGGCTGTGTATGTCTGGGACCACGACAGGCACCCTTCAGTCAGTGGGATACTTAAACAGGGATCCAAGGCGAGCAAACTCACCTTCCCCATTTGTCCTCCTGGAAAGAAGGAATCAGGAGGAAAACCATCTCTCTTGTTCAAAATAATAGAGCAAGCGCATGGCTATCTGTGGCATTTCTCTTTCTAGAACGCAACTGAGAAGGAAATATTCTGTAGGGCTGCGACTGTGCTTCGGCAAGTCTACAGTCACCACCAGAAGGAACCGTGCAGGGGTGCCACTGAGAGGCAGCAGCTCTACCGTCACCAGCAGGTGATCAGATTCCTGAAAGGACTTGACAGGAACCTGTGCAGCCTGGCAAACTCGGTAAGCGGGCAGCTCGTGTCCTAGGACAGCCATCTCATTCTCAATGTTCTTCACCGGCCAGGCGCGGTGGCTCAGCCTGTGATCCCAGCACTTTGTGAGGCTGAGACGGGAGGACTGCTTGAGGCAGTCCAGCCTGGGGGACAGAGTGAGACCCTGTCTTTTAAAAATAGTCTCTCCTTATAAGCTGTAGTACTCTTGATTAATTGACCTGTTTGTTCAGCAAATACTCACTGAAGCTCTGCAAGTGCCCAGTGCAGTTCCAGGCACTGAAAAATACAGCATGAAAGACAATCAGGCAGAGTGGAATGCTCTCAGAGAATGTTCTAATGGGGCAGTTAGAAAAACAAACACGTAATCTGACATCCGGCAGTAGTAAGTGCCATGACGGAAAATATAGGAATAAACATAAGGGTCACAGGGGACAGGGCTGATTTAGGAGCTGGTGACATTATCTAAGCAGATATTTGAATTAAGAGAGGGAGCAAGCAAATGACTAACTGGGGAAATAGCATTCCAGGCAGAAGGAGCAGCTGTGCAAAGGCCCTGAGGTGGAAATGAGCTGCATGTGTTCAATGATCAGCATGAAGGCAGGGTGGTTGGAGCAGAGTGAATGAGGGGGATTTTTGTAGGATATTGATTGGATCACACAAGGCTTTTAGATTCAGCCTCAAGTATGGTGGGAAACATCTACAGAGTTTTGAGCAAGGTCAAAACTAAGATCTGTTTTGTGACTTAAAAGTGATCACTCTGGCTACCGTGTGGTAAACAGATTGAACAGAGGTAATCACAGAAGCAAGATGTCCTGCTGGGAGGCCCCCACAGTGAGCCAGGCTAGAAATGATGGTGGCTTCAACAAGGTGGGAGCAGTGGAGGTGGTTAGATTTGGGATATAACTAGAAATAGAGTCAGAAGGGTTTGCTGACAGATTGGGTGTGAGGAGTGAGAGATAGAGGAGTGAAATGTGACCTCTTGGTTCCTGCCTGAACCCCCTTGGGGAGGGTTGGTATTATTTACAGAAATATGGAAGACTGGGGGGCAAAACAGGGCTGGAGGTTGAGCCAAAGTCCAAACAGGTTGATTAATCTGTACTACAGCTCACAAGGAGAGACTATTGGAATCGAAGTACGATTCCAATTTCACACATAGCAAATGTGAGGTCCTTATGGGATGGCCACGTGGAGATGTCGACAAGATGGTTAGAAAAGTCTGGATTTTAGGGGCGAGATCAGAACCTGCAGTCCATGGACAGTCCTCAGATGCTATTTAAAGTCTAGATGACAGTGAAAGGGAGAGGAGGTCCAAGGGCTGAGCCTGGAGGTTGGGAAGAGGAAAAGCCAGCAAAGGAGACTGAGAGGTAACAGCCAGGGAAGTAGGCAAAAATTGCACAGTGTGTGGTGGCCCAGAAGGCAAGAGAAGAAGCTCTTTGGGGAAGAAGTGATCAATGCCATCAAATGTACCTCAAGGTCAAGTGAGATGAAAACTGAGAAGGGTCACTGGGTTCTGCATGATGGAGGTCACTGTGCTACTGCCGTGCAGGAGGCTGGGGAGAAAGTCTGTGTTCACTGGAGGATGGTGTGGGAGACAGGAAAAAGAAGGGACAGTGAGCACAGGAAAAACTCTTTTGAGGTCTTTTGGTATAAGGCTGCAGAGAAAATGGAACAACAGCTGACAGGCAGGTAGCGGGTGAGGGAAGTTCTTTTAAGGTGGGGTATGTATCTACCATGTTAATACACCACTGGGAATGATCCAGGGGAGAAGGGAGAATTGAGGATATAGAAAAGAAGGAGAATTGGGAGGCACCTGTGGCTCAGTGAATAGAGTGCCAGCCCCAAATACTGAGGGTGGTGGGTTCAAACCCAGCCCTGGCCAAACTGCAACAAAAAATAGCCGGGCATTGTGGTGGGCGCATGTAGTCCCAGCTACTTGGGAGGCTCAGAAGAATCACCTAAGCCCAGGAGTTGGCGGTTGCTGTGATCTGCCACTACACTGCACTCTTTATCAAGGGTGATAAAGTGAAACTTTGTCTCTATTAAAAAAAAAAAAAAGAAAAGAAAAGAGGGAGAACAGTTAGAGGGCAGAAGTCCCCATAGCCAGGTGGATGTTACCCAACAGGGAGTGGAGGGACTGGCTTAAGCAGAGAGCAAGGACATTCATCCCCTGCTGGGCCTACTGCCTCACTCATAAGGAAACCTAAGAACAGGGCCCTGCCACAGCACACCTTCTCTCCTTTCTCTTACATTTATGAAGTAGGCAAGGAGGCAAAGGATTGTTCTCACTTACCAAGAAGAAACTGGAGCTTTTTATAAATTAAGTAGTTTGTTCCCGGCAAGGCAATGAATAAACAGTATAGCTGAGATTCCAACTGAAGCAGTGGCCTGGTGGTGGTAGGTATCCGGCACACATTCCACTGTTAGGGCCATTTAATGACCCTAGTGCTGCCATTTAATGCAACTGAATCTGTCTCAGAGGTCCGGACACCTGGTCTCCCAGAAGGCCCAGTCTGGCAATAGGGATGTCTGAGCCTACATTGTCTTGGTCCTCCCTCTGAGTAGCACCCAGCCGTGACACACATCTCCAGAGAGCACCACATTCCCTGAAGGCAGATACGTGATGGTGGTGCAATAACCATTTCTGGAAATGTAAGTAGCAAGTGCCAAACAGGCAAATCCTGCCAGCCTGGTGGCAGAGTCAGACTCCTAATCAGACCAGACTAGAGGCCCTGGTTTGGCAATTATTCAGGTGGCAGGTGCCAGAGCAGGCTTGTCAAGTTGACGGGCCTGACAGAAAAATTGAAGTGTTGACCAATGCAAGCTGATGACTGTTTCTTTTGTAGAGATACTGTCCTGTGAACGACACCATGCAGAGCACACTGAAAGACTTCTTGGAAAGGCTAAAGACGACCATGAAAGAGAAATATTCAAAGTATTGGAGCTGAATATTTTTAATTTATGAGTTTTTAATAGCTTTATTTTTTTAATATTTATATATTTATAATGCATCATAAAATAAAGTATATGTAAAATCTAACAGCAATGGTATTTAATAGTATTGGCTTTGTTTACCTGACAAATGAGGTTATGGTTTGCAACTTTTAGGAAAACCTATTTAATTCACTGAGAGACTACAAATGTTGTGGGAACAAAATGGGAAAGACCACTTCTCTCTCAAGGGGTTCCCTCTCTGGTTGGGGACATAATGTGCAAGATAATTATAAAAATGCAAAGCCACACAACATGAAAATTGTAAAAGTATATGGCCACACAAGATTGTAAAAATGTAAGTAAGAGAGTTTGGGTTCATGAGTCCTACTGACTACCATATATATCTGAAAATAAAAGGTATCAACTGGATACTTAGAACATTCTTCTAAGACACAAGGATTGTTATATTGAATCTGTAGAAAAAATAAGTAACCCCCACACATTCCATGGCTCTACAGTGAACAATACTTACCATAATAATGTAAATTCCCTTGATTCTCAAGTCTTAGAACCAACCTTTACACAAAGAACAGAAGACTTAATAATGGTTAGAGAACAGAATGCAAAAGCTATCACCTGATACTATAAAAGGGATAGCAGAAAATGGCTGGGAGGCAAAACAGAAACAAAGAAAGAGAGGTAAGGCACTGGTATGTCCAGTTTACACAGAAAAGGGGCCAGTTAAACAATAGTAACTAAGGTTCAGGGAACAAGAACAAGAGATAGAAGTATTTATTCAAAACTGTACTGGTAATAGAACTGAACTAAAAATAATTTACTATAAAAAATTTGGAAGTAGGGCACTGTGGCTCATACCTGTATTCTCAGCTACTTAGGAGGCTGAGGTAGGAGGACTGCTTGAGGCCAAGAGTTTGAGGCTGCTTTGAGCTAAGATTGTACCACTGCACTTCAGCCTGGGTGACATTGAGACTCTATCTCTAAAGATTAAATTAAAAAGAAAAATAAATAAATAATTTGGGGGCAGGGCCTGTGGCTCAAAGGAATAGGGTGTAGACCCCATATATGGGAGGTGGCAGGTTCAAACCTGGCCCCAGCCAAAAAAAAAAAACACCTGCAAAAATAAATAAATAAATAATTTGGAAGTAGTAAATTACATAAACTCTCTTTTTTTTTTTTTTTTGAGACAGAGCCTCAAACTGTCCCCCTGGGTAGAGTCCCGTGGCATCACAGCTCACAACTTCCAACTCCTGGGCTTAAGCGAGTCTCTTGCCTCCACCTCCCAAGTAGCTGGGACCACAGGCGCCCGCCACAATGCCTGGCTATTTTTTTGGTTGCAGCCATCATTGTTGTTTGGCCGGACCAGGCTGGATTGAACCCGCCACCTTAGGTGTATGTGGCTGGCACCTTAGCCACTTGAGCCACAGGTGCCAAGTCAACTCTCATTTTTGAATAAGGAAATCAACATGTAATATATAAAGATGATAAATCAGAATATAGGTAGTAAAAGTAGTCATGAATTGATGATTAGAGATAGTTACATGGGGACTGATTGTACTATTCTGCTTTTATACATATTTGTAAGTTTTTATTTAAAAAGTGAAGAAAAAACCCCAATAATCAATTAACCAAGCAATCTTTGGAATTACGATGATAATCACTGGAAAAACTAAAACCAACAAAAAAAGGACAATGGTTTGCTGGGAATGGAACTTGGACTAAGGAGCATTGAACTGGGACTAGGGACTTGGCTTTTGATTATAATTCCCTGTGTGACCATATCCATAGGTGATAAAATGTTTTTAAAATTATGGCTCGGCACCTGTGGCTCAAGTGGCTAAGGCGCCAGCCACATACACCTGACCTGGCGGGTTCGAATCCAGCCTGGGCCCGCCAACCAACAATGACAGCTGCAACCAAAAAACAGCCAGGCATTGTGGCAGACACCTGTAATCCCAGCTACTTGGGAGGCAGAGGCAGAAGAATCACTTGAGTCCAGGAGTTGGAGGTTGCTGTGAGATGTGATGCCACAGCACTCTACCCAAGGTGATGCCTTGAAGCTCTGTCTCAAAAAAAAAAAAAAAAAATTAAAGAATAAAATTAGAAAGAGACGATGAATGAGTGTCGGTAAAGATGTAGAAAAACTGAAACCTTCATACACTGCTAGTGCAATTGGAAAATAGTGCAGCCACTTTGGAAAATGGTTTGGCAGTTTCTCAAGAGGTTAAACATAGTTTATGACTTAGAAATTCCAATCCTAGGTATATACCCAAAGGAACTGAAAACATATGTCCACATAAAACCCCTATACAAATATATTCATATCAACATTATTTGTAATAGTAAAAAAGCAGCTGCAACCCAAATGTCCAAACTGATGAACGGATAAACAGAATGTAGTACCCACATATGATGGAGTGTTTTTAATTTTTATTTATTTATTTATTTTTGAGACAATGTCTCACTATGTGAGACTATGTGGCCCTTGGTAGAGTGCTGTGGCATCACAGCTCATAGCAACCTCCAACCCTTGGGCTTCAGTGTATCTCTTGCCTGAGCCTCCCAAGTAGCTGGGACTACAGGTACCCACCACAATGCCCGGCTATTTTCTTGTTGCAGTTGTCATTGTTGTTTAGCGGGCCTGGGCTGGGTTAGAACCCTTCAGCCTCGGTGTATGTGGCGGGTGCTGTAACCACCGTGCTAGAGGCAGTGCCCATGTGATGGAGTGTTATTCAGCAATAACACTCCAATAAAAAGGGGAAGTGCTGACACATACCGTAAAATGGATGAAGCTTGGAAACATTATGCTAAGTGAAAGAATCCAGATAAGGAAGTCCACAAATGGAATGATTCTATTTACAGGAAGTGTCCAGAACAGGAAAATCCAGAGAGGCAAAAATAGAATATCGGTGGCTAGAGGATGGGGGAGATGGAGGAATAGGGAGTGACTGATGACGAAGACAGGGTTTCCTTTGGAGGTGGTGAAGATGTCCTGACATTGGTGGTGATAAATGCACAATTCCATGAAAATACAGAAAGCAATTGAATTGTACACTTAAAAGGATAAATTTTATAGTAATGTGAATTATATATCATAAAGCTTTTATTTAAAAGAAACTAAAGATGGAAAAAAAATAAAACCAAGTGTCAAGTCATTAAAACTTGCCTTTGAAAATGTTCTCTGCTAGGGCGCCAGCCACGTACACCTAAGGTGGCGGGTTCGAATCCCCAGCCTGGGCCGCCAAACAACAATGATGGCTGCAACCAAAAAATGGCCGGGCGTTGTGGCAGGCGCCTGTGGTCCCAGCTACTTGGGAGGCAGAGGCAGGAGACTTGCTTGAGCC
>CAUYQV010125437.1:0-11943 GCA_963574575.1 Galagoides demidoff
CCTGTGGTCCCAGCTACTTGGGAGGCAGAGGCAGGAGACTCGCTTGAGCCCAGGAGTTGGAGGTTGCTATGAGCTGTGATGCCGTGGCACTCTACCCAGGGGGATAGCTTGAGGCTCCGTCTCAAAAAAAAAAAAAAAAAAAGTTCTCCCATCACATCAGCCTGCATCATTGTGATTTTAAAACAAAAACTCTAGGATATATAAAAGCATTACAGAAATGCAATTTTCAGTGCTTGGGTTTCAATTTATGTTTTACATACCATGCAAAAAAAGAAAAAAAGCCTTGCTCTGATCCTGTTAGTTTTATGTTGAGACGGTTAGCCCCAGCCCACCTCCATATCTTCCTGCCCAAGGCTGCCTCAGATCCAACCTTTATTTTCCATTTTCCTTCCAGTCATACCCTTTCTGGACACTAAAACTGCCAATGATGAACCCCGTGCCTGCCGAACCTGAAGTTTGACGTCTTTTCCTGCCCACCCTCCCAGAGGTCTGTCCTCTTCTGATGGACTACTAGGGACATGCGAACCAAAATAGCAAAGAAAAATACATTCCACCATCCCTATCTAGGTGCTTAAATGCCAGAGCTATCTTCCAGCACCCCGTGACCATTCTCAACACGGGCACAGCTGCCAATAGAAGAACAAAACACAAGAAAGTCCCTGCGAGTTTGACCTGACAGAAGACAGCTTTGTCACCACTCTCCAAGTCGAAAATAGATCCCCCACCACTCAGAAGGGCACAGGGCACTTTTCCACTCTTATCTCAGAGGCCTCCAGCAGCTAAGTGAGACGCACAGAGCACTTGATAGAATAAAATGTGCAATCCGTGATATGCTTTCGAAATAACTTCTTTTTGACAGGCCCGCCAAGGACGAGATGACAATGAATCCATAAGGTCATGTGTGAAAGTGCTGAGCATCCACAGTGACCACAAACCCTGGAAAGGACAGGAGAGGCCCCACAACCCAGCAGCTGGTCCAATCACCTCATTTTACAAATGAGCAACCCCCTTCCCACTGCGTTCCAGGCTGGCTGCTCTCCTTGTGCTGAAGGAATATATTCACTTCTCAGATGTCAGGATCCTCCACAATCATCCAGCTATTTCACCAGAAGACTCTTTACTTGACCACATACTTTGGGGGGGGGGGGCTTGCTGGCGATGATTTGCGTGGTCCTAAGCTTTAAGAGATCTACATCTGATTCAAGGATGTGACCTGATCACATCCTATCACATCCTAAGCCAGGCGTCCTCAAACTGCAGCCCACCTAGGACACTTATCTGGCCCGCCGGGTGTTTTTGCCGCAGCTAGCTGCCTGTCCTGTTTAGCAGCTGACTCATCCCGGGGCCCGCAGTCTGGCCCTCGAACGGTCTGAGGGACAGTGAACTGGCCCCCTGTTTAAAAAGTTTGAGGACCCCTGGCAGCTATCTCATGGATAGTGAAATAAACGAATAGTGACAAAGTCTATGACTCTATTGCAAATATTTCTAAATATTAACATCTTGGCTTTCCATCCCACTCTATGATGGGGCAAGATGAACAAGTTATGTAGAAATACTATGCCAGGATTTGGGGTGCAATTTCTCACGACTAGTGAGAACCGGCCTGAACTTCCACAATGCTTTGTTCACAAGGAAAGCACACATTTGTTTGGGGACTAAAGAAAGTAGAAATTAAGTTGCAATTTACGAGGCTTTGAATTTTGTACCAGGACAAATCAGAAGCTCCCTAAATTTTTTTTGTGTGTGTGGGTTTTGTTTTGTTTTGCTCTAACAGCATCTCAAAATCTGTCTATTTTTTTCTTGACACTGCAGAAGCCTCTCTCCATGAATTTCTTTGAAAGCTGGATGAATGTCCTCATCCTTCCCCTAGAAAAAACTAATTAAAAATCTTGCAAACTGAGAAATCCAACCCTGTTCTTTGTCACAGCATAGTCTGATTTTCCTCTGTTCCTTCCGTCACCATTGACCAAACAGCCCTAAGTTTCTGAAATCATCAAAAGAGCCAACAAAACCAACACCACAGCCACACTTGCCGACTGTCCGCCTGGTCTTCCGTATGATTACTATGGGAATAATTTTAATCACAGGGAGAAATTTCTATGTCTCCTATTTCAGAAAAATGACTCAACATATTCATTTTGTTTTTTAAAGGCCAAATAACTTTTAAAAATTGGATTGGAACCCTGATTGGCTTGCTAATTAAGGCAAAATCATTTAAACTGACATTTTACTTTAATACTGAAATAAGAGTACCAAGGTAATGAAACTCAATTTGCTTTAAAGTCTGCACCTAAGCAAGGGTTTCAGTCTTGAATAACCTTTCTCAGCAAAAAACAGAATAAAATAAAGCTCTTAAAGACCCAAAAAAGAAGAAGCTGGTAATTTGAGCCAAACTCACAATTCAGACCTAATCTAGAATTTCCAAGAAAATACTACCAAATACCTATTGCACACAACAAGATTAATGAAAAGTGATTACCAATCATTTCTCCAGATCTAATATTCTGTAACTCAACCAGCCATGCTTTCCCCTGAAATTGTTAGATTTGACCAGTGCTACTTACAGAGCTATAAAAAGAATAAAGCTGACTATGAAAACGAGGCAGTGGTCAAGAGTTAGATGAGATCAAAGAAGTCCAAAAGGGGTGATATTTCAGAAGTAGAAACAACAATTCTAAAATTCATATGGAACCAAAAAACAGAATGAATAGCCAAAGGAGTTCTAAGCAAACAGAACAAAACGGGAGGCCTCATATTACCTAACTTCAAATTATACTACAAAGCTACAGTAATGAAAACAGCATGATACTAGAATAAAAGTAGACACATAGATCAGTGGAACCGAATAGAGAACCCAGAAATAAAACCATATACTTACAACTAACTGATCTTCAACAAAGCAGACAAAAACATAATGGGGAAAGGACACTATTCAATAAATGGTGCTGAGAATGAATAGTGATATGCAGAGGAATGAAACTGAATCCCTATCTTTCACGACACACAAAAATTAACTCAAGATAGATTAAAGGCTCAAATATGAGACCTGAACCCATGAAAATCCTAGAAGAAAACCCAGGAGAAAGTCTTCTGTACATCTGCATAAGCAAAGAATGTATGACTAAGTCCCAAAAGTAAATGCAACTAAAACAAAAATGGACAAATGGGACATAATTAAACTAAAAAGCTTTTGCACAGAAAAGAAATAATCAAAAGAATAGACAACCTACAGAATGGAAGATAATATTTACAAACTATGCATCCAACAAAGGACTAATATCCAGAATCTATAAAGAACTCAAACAAGTCAGCAAGAGAAAAAAACATAACCCCATTAAAAAAGTGGGCAAATGAGGCCAGGTGTGCTAGGTCACGCCTGTAATCCTAATACCTGGGAGGCCCAGGAGGGTGGATTGCTTGAGTTTGAGACCAGCCTGAGCAAGAATGAGACCCCATCTCTACTAAAAATTGTAAAAAAAAAAAAAGGGCAGCGCCTGTGGCTTAAAAGGGTAGGGCACTGGCCCCATATGCCGGAGGTGGTGGGTTCAAACCCAGGCCTGGCCAAAAACTGCAAAAAAAAAAAAAAAAAAAAAAAAAAGGTTAAATAATAGATGTTGCCCCAGATAACAATGTTTATACTGTTGATGAGAAATGTAAATTAGTACAGCCTCTGTGGAGCTCAGACTGGAGATTTCTCAAAGAACCAAAAGTAGATCTACATTTGATCTTCTAATCCCTCTTCTGGGTTTCTACTCAAAAGAAAAGAAATCATTACATCAAAAAGACGTCTGGGGCAGCACCCAGACGTCTGGGTAGGGTGCGGGCCACATACACCCAGGCTGGTGGGTTCAAACCCAGCCCAGGCCAGCTAAACAATGACAACTGCAACAAAAATATATAGCTGGGCGTTGTGGCAGGTACCTATAGTCCCAGCTACTTTGAGAGTCTGAGGCAAGAGAATCACTTAAGCCCAAGAGTTTGACGTTGCTGTGAGCTGTGACACCACAGCACTCTACTGAGGGTGACATAGTAAGACTCTGTTTCAAAAAAAAAAGAAAAGACACCTGCATGTGTTATGTTTATCACAGCCCAACTGACCACCGCAATGATACAGAATAAAACTAGGTGCCCATTAACCAATGAGTGGATGAAGAAAACGTGGGTCCATGGATCATCACAAATGTTTTGAGATGCACAAAAATCAAGAAATATAAATCCACACAGATGGAAATAAATGAAGCCCACTCAGCACCACCAATAAGCTGAGCAAGGTGAAACTCGCACGGGAGAAGCAGAATGGACCCTGTCAACTACGTTTCCTGGAAGTGAAATAACGGACCATAACACGGTCTTCCTCAAAACTACTGAAATACTACTCAGTGATAAAAAAAAAAAAAATGAAATATCTTTTGTAGCAACTTAGATGGAACATTGGAGGCCATGATCCTAAGTGAAGTCATGCAGGAACAGAAAAATAAATTCCTCATGTTCCCACTTATAAGTGGCTACACAAGAGCACCCAGAGGAGTATAACGGGCATTGGAGACGAAAAAGGCCAGAGGGTGGGAGGGGTAAGGGATGGAAATTACCAGTGGGGTACAACCTACACTACTTGGGTGATGGGTACGCTAAAAGCCCAGACTTCACCCCTATACAATATATATGGAACAGAATTCAACTTGTACCCCTAAATCTATTACATTTTTTTAATAAATTAATTTTTTTAAGTCAAGATAAAAAAAAAAGGAGGGGGTGATAGTTGACAACCACTACAAAAATTGATATCACAAAAGAAATAGTTGATTCCATACTGATATACATAATTGATAAATGGGAGAGAAGGAATTAATACATGTAAAATGGACGCATGAAATACAAAAGTCACCATCAGAACACGGCAGTAACTGTTGCAGGCAGGCTCCATCGAATACTAAAATTAGCAGGTAAAAGTTTGAGGAGAAATAGAATATTTGCATAATCCTACAGCCTCTCTCCCAAAATATTCTTAATTACAAAAGAAAAATAGCAACTTTTTCCTTTGCAGTTAGCACCACCTTAACCAAGTGACTAAGTGATACACGGAGAGGGCACATCCCTTCTGTGGGATTCTTATTTTTAAAAACGCATGACCTCAATCTAATCACAGGGGCACCTCAGCTCAAATCCTGAAGATCTTTTACAACAGAGGTTGAGAAAGTACAGCCCAGGGACCAGATCTGGACCTCGGCCCATTGTCATATGGGAGCACAGCCTCGCTCATCTATTTCATATTGTCTGAGGCTGGTGTTGTGCCGAGTAGTTGCAACAGAGACCGCATGGCCTACAAAGCTGAAAATATTTACTATCTTGCCCTTGATAGAAAAAGTTGGCCGATCCTACTTCTACAAAAATAACTGGCAGTACTCTTCAAAAGCGTCAAGGTCACGAACGACAAGGAGAGATAGAGGTATCGTCACGCACTGGAGGGGACTATGAAGACATAGGGGGACCCTGGATTGTATCCTAGAAAAAAAGACATTAGTAGGGTAAAAAACATGCTGAAATCTGAAAAAAAAAAATCACCGATTCAGTTACTAGTATTATACCAATATTCTTTTCTTGATTTTGATAAATGTCTTGTGATTAGGCAAGATGTTAACACCAGGAGAGGCTAGGTGAAAAGTATACGGGAATGCTCTGTACTATACTATTTTTGCCAATTTCCTATAAGTCCAAAATGATTTAAAAATAAAAGTTAAAAAATAATTATGATGAACTCCTCAGCCTGACCTGAGACTGAGGAGAGCGGCAGCAGCTGCCACCTCTAGACCAGCCTCAGCCTTCAAAGTTTGTCTTTATGGGGCTTAAAGGCAACTGTAAAAATAATCCAAGTGTCACCAACTCTTCAAGCCAGTGGCCTGAAGGCAGACGGGATTACAGAGAGCATTCCTGGCCTCACACAGCATTGCCTTTACAGATAGATTGCAGTTTGGGGACCCCTGTACTTAAACGCAGGGTACTAAACAGGAGGGTGAACACAGACGTCTAAATCTCTCCCATGCCATCTGGGGAAGGCGAAACCAATCCTGAAGGACAGGCAGATGTGAAGCAAACCTTCTGGGTTTGGGAAGTTTGGTCTCAGAGGAGACGTGGTCTGACAGCAGAGGGAGACACTGTGTCCCTGGAATTTGGGGTTAGTTCTGCCCCCAGCTTCTCCAGAAGCCCCGGACCAGGGAGAGAAACGCTTTCAAGCAGGCGTACCTGCCTCATTTGCTCCAGGACTGTCCCCCACCATCAGTGAGGGATGTGAGAAAAGCAAGAGCCCTAGTCCTCTCCCATTGAGCAACTGCTTCCCTCTCGGAAAGAAACGTGCAGCACAGACCCGAGATTTTTCATGAATTATAACAAATCACAAACAAATTGTGGGAATTATAGCAAATATCGTCTGACCAGGGAGAAAGAATGAGAGACAGACTTAAAGAAATAAGTGGAAAGCAGAGAGAAGTAAAGGGAAACGGGGGTGGGGAGGGCTGGGGGGTGGAGGGGCACACGCAGCAGGACAGGAAGGAAGGGTGTGGGCGCTCTCCCCTGCGGGGAGCAGCTGCAGGACAGCCGCCTGTCTCCACACTGCCTGGGTGGGCCAAGCTGGGAAGGTCCCATGGAAGGAGGGTCAGCGACTCCCCTCCCCGAGCCCACCTGACCCCCACGTGACTCGCACGGTGTGCAGGTGTGCCGGGTGCGGGTTAGCTGTGTGTCAGTCCCAAACACCCTTGGTAAATCTCGGCTCACAGCTGAACGTGCAACCAGCAGGCTGAGGCCATTCATCAGAGCCAGCCCAGGACAGCAGTTAAACAGAGCAGGCTTGCAGAGGGAGCTCCTCCCCGGCTTTGAGAGAACCGAAATCCTGAGGTGGGGGAAACCAGGCAGTCACCGGTGCCATTTGGAGGAGCAAGAGGTGTTTTATGAATGGATCATTTGGACAGAAAAACAGCCCTTCCGGTCTTCCCCTTTCGGTGCCGTCCTCCCCCCTCTGGACATTCCTTCAGCCCCATCTGCTCAAAAGGAGGCAACACAAGCACAAACCCACCACCCACACCCGGACTTCTGCCCTCACCGAACATTCCAGTGGTTTTGCCAACAAACTAGTTGCTCTTCCATGGGGCAGCAGCCTGTGTAACAACAGGTGCCACTGCTCCCAGTTTCTGGATTTCACTGTTTAAAAATAATTATTTAGGCTAATTATAAAGTCATTTAAAAACACTGCTGTCCTACTGTGTTCTTCTCTAGAAATTTCAGAAGAGGAGATTAGAAGGAGCAGCCTCAGTCCAGAGACGAAACTGAGAGTGAGGTGCCTCTGGCACCAGACAGCATGACTGTGAATGACAATCACTAAATGAACAACAACCCTGTGGCCATCAGCACGCTGGGCCTGTCCACCTGGCTGGAAGATGTGTCTGCATGTGCCTCATCCATCAGGGCTGCAGACCTGCCTCCCAGCCCTCAGCCAAGCCCTCACTGAGAAAACAGCCAAGCTGTGGACGGCAGACCTGCACTTTCACCTGCCCAGCCTTTTGGGGAGGATCCGAGTGCTCACAAAGCATTTTCACTTCATCACATTTGATTTTGAAAATAGCCCTGTGAAGCAGGCATCCTAGGTAGGAAACCAGGACACATGGGGTTATGCCAAGTGCCTGACTGAAGAACTATAATAACAGAACCATAATAATCATCATTAAGAAGAAAAAAGACAATGGAAATTCACTGGGCACTTAGTATGTGCCCAGTACTGTGCTGATGACTTTACCTGGTCTTCATCCTTGCCCCAGCCTTGAGAGGAAGAGAGGAGTATGTGTAAATGAGAAACAGAGGCTCCATTGCATAGATTCAAAGACCTGAGGCTCAAAGAGGCCCCGTCCTCTGCTCATGTCCACATGGCTACTTAGCAGAGTATCCTGGATTTGAACCCCGAAGCTGCATGCTAAACCATTACAGAGACTCCTTGTCCAAATGTGTGGGGAATGGGCTGTGGTCGGCAGGGCCCCCCAGTCTGGGAAATGCTCAGGGAGCAGCCCCCAACCACTTCTCCTCCTTTCACAACATTCTCTCCACCTGCCAGAAGTCACGTAGCCCATGCAGACTTTCCTTGTTCTTGGCAAGCACACAGTTTTTCCTCTTTAAGGGTGAGCTCTACTCCATGTGTTAAGATTTATGCAACCTTGTTAAGATACTGTACAAATAAAGCTGTTTCCACAGTTCAGGGGCTGGCTGCAGCCATCAACTGCGTCAGTCCCCCCAAGGCCATCCTATCTCTCGTCTCCTGTCTCTCTTGGCTTGATTTCTTCATCTCCCACCATTTCCACCATCTCCCTCTTTGTGCTGGGTCACAAGAAAACTGAGGATGAATTCATCTGTGCTCCAGGCCTGAGGAAAAATAAACCAAGTCACTGCAGGAGTCCGTGGTCTTACTGGGCTCAGAACTTGCAGACTCCTGGACAAGCACTTCTACTGCATCACACTATGTGAAAAGATCACGTCTTCATTGGGTATGAAGTGAATCTACCCCAAACATTCTCTTACAGCCCATCGCTTCTGAAATAAAATTTGGACCTAGAAAAACCCTTTTAGGTCATCAAGCTCAATCTCCTCATATTCCAGACATGGACAACAAGTCTCAAAGAAGCCATGCTCATTGACCAAGAAAGTTGGTGGCAGGATGGAGAGTAGATCCCACACCCCTCTCACCCGAGGGTGATTTCCAGACTGAACTGGATCTTACCAGAAATTAACAATGAGGGAGAAGTCACATAATCAGATGCTTTCCAGGGGTGGCCTCACCTCAGGAGGTCCCTTCAATGACACTGTTTCAACCAAAGTGAGCCAAGTTACAAGATCATCGTCTCAGCATGCTACAGGCTCAAATGTGTCTTAAAACAGAATTCCATTTAGTGACGCCCTCATAACCAGTTAATGGAAAATTAATGCGTTAAATGTCTTGACATCTGAACACTTTTTGCACAATCTTTGCTCTTTGGTTATGTTTTTACAGTATGTGTTGTGTGAATAAACTTTTGAGTATTCCCATAATTCTATTTTCCCACCTTGTAGACAAGGTTGAAAGAAATCCTTTTTTCCCCTTGGTATTATCTCTCTCAATTTTATGCTGTTATATATCTGAATGGTTTATTTTTATTTTTATTCTTTTGAATTTTGCTTTCAACTGGCTTTCAATCATCTTAGTTTGAAGTTTGGGGTTTTTTTTAATTTTCTTTTTTTTTTTCTTCTTTTATTCCTTTAGTGATTCTCTTGCCCTCAGCCTCCCAAGTAGCTGGGACTACAGGCGCCTGCCACAATGCCCGGCTTTTTTTTGGTAGAGATGGGGTCTCACTCTGGCTCACTCCAGCTTAGGCTGGTCTCGAACCTCTGAGCTCAGGCAATCCAGCCGCCTCGGCCTCCCAGAGTGCTAGGATTACAGGTGTGAGCCACCATGCCCAGCCTGAATTTTTTTTTGATTAATGTTTGATTTCCTAACTGGATAGTGAGCTCCACCCATAAGGATCCCACTGTTCTGTTCATCATTCAGCACCTAGGATAGCGCCTAGTGCATAGTAGGCCTTCTGTAAATACTTCTTTTGCTTGAATGAATTAGGAATGAAGTGCACCACTGGATAGGCTGGGAAGCAGCAAGCACAGAGTATGTGAACTCCCTTTGTTTCAAGTAAGCCAATTCAGAAAACCATCAGACTGATACCATTATCTTTGGACAAATATCCATTACATGAAGACGAGCAACAGGAAGTGCATGCCCATTGAAGCCAACAACTATCTAAAAATGCCTATTTTAAAATGTACTTACTAGAAATTTTGAAAAATTAAGCAATGGATAAACCTCCAGTTTCTTCCATTCCAAGATACTACATAGCTCCAAAGAGGTCTGTGCCATGGTTTGAATATTTGTCCCCTACAAAACTAATGTTGAAATTTAATCTACAATGTAGCAGTATGGAGAGGCAGAGCCTTTAAGAGGTAATTAGAAATTTGGAGCAGTGGCTCATGCCTGCAATCCTAGCACTCTGGGAGGCTAAGGCAGGTGAACTGCTTCAGCTCAGGAGTTTGAGATCAGCCTGAGCTACAGCAAGACCCTATCTCTAAAAATCGCTAGCATCATGGCAGGCAACTATAGTCCCAGCTACTTGGGAGGCTGAGGCAAGAGGATCTCTTGAGCCCAGTTATGGTGCCATGGCACTCTACCAAGGGTGTCAAAGTGAGACTCTGTCTCACAAAAAAAAGAGGTGATTAGGTCATGAGGGCTCTGCCCTCATAAACGGGTCCAATCATGGATTAATGAATTAATGGTTCATGGAATAATGGATTATCACAAGCGTGGGCTAAGAAGAGGAAGAGAGATCTGTGCTATCATGCTCAGCCCTCTCCCTTTCAATGCCCTGCACTACCTCAGGGCCTTGGAGCAATTCTCCACCTGCAAGAAGGCCCTCACCAGATGTGGCCCTTTGACCTTGACCTTCTCAGCTCCTAGAGTTGTGATAAACAAATTTCGTTTCTTTGCAAATTATCCAGATTTAGATATTTTGTTATAAACAACAGAAAACAGACCGGATTGTCTGAGAGTATCAATCTAATTCTAGCCTTATTTGAAAAGTTAAACATTCTGCGGTAATAAAATTTTTACATTTGTAAACAAACTACATATTTCATAATTTTTACTTTTATTCATAACCTCTTGATTCTCCAAATTTCAATACCAATATTGAATTAGGAGCAAAAACATAACACTTGGTGGTTTCAGAGAAGCCAAGTTTGATTGTGTCAAGGATACACGTCACAGGGACAAGAATAGGTTTGTTACAGCAAAAGAGATAGGAAATTTTAAAAGGATAAGAAATTTTTCTTCTTTTACGCTCTTTTACTGCAGATTTTGAAATTCTTGGATGAAATAATGTAAAAAAAAAACTCTACAACCACAAAATGTCATACAAAGGAAAACTACCCTTTTAACAGTTTGATATGTGCAAAAACTTGAGTGTTGAACCACTAAGAACCACTAAGTGCCGCGCTCCATCAATTCTGGGCATGATATTTCCTATTAGCTTTTCTTCCACTATTTTTGTATGGTTTATTTAAATGTCTCTGTCTTGATTATAACTATTTCATGCATTATTTAACTTTCGGACGATTAAAGATACCACTTTCAAATATCTATTTTTTTCTCTGTGAGATAGAAGACATTCATCTGTGGTCAGAACCATCAGGAAGTGGGACCCAGCAGAGTAAGGACAAAAATAATTTCAGTAGACACCAATTTCAGCCCCTGGAATGCACAATTGGCACCAGATCCTGTGCCAAACTTCAGTACAATGGCAGTGACCTGGATTCACCCTCTGAGTTTTGAAAGACAAAAGGAAATACAGTCAGTTATTGGAGCAATCCAGAACCACATCCGGAACTTATAGTCCATTCCTGGGATGCTCCAGAAGAAGGGGGTCCAGCACCCACTATCTGTGTTGGCTAATTATCACTGCATGTGTTTACTAAAAATTCTTCCCAACTCATGTCTTACCCTCATTCCTTCTCATTCTCAGAGGCCCCATTACAACTATACATATAAAGATATACCAGTAAGCCCATAGCTACTATCATTTTCTGCCTGTTCACCTCCTGCTGGGTATTCTGTTAAGATGATCATATATATATATATATATATATATATGTCTCATTTAATCCTCCCCCAAAACTTGAGGTCAGTATTATTATCCTTCTTTCATAAACAAACAAAATTTTTTTTTTGAGACGGAGCCTCAAGCTATCCCCCTGGGTAGAGTGCCATGGCATCACAGCTCATAGCAACCTCCAACTCCTGGGCTCAAGCGAGTCTCCTGCCTCCGCCTCCCAAGTAGCTGGAACCACCGGCGCCCGCCACAACACCCGGCTATTTTTTGGTTGCAGCCA
>CAUYQV010125439.1:0-12082 GCA_963574575.1 Galagoides demidoff
ATGGATGGAGCTGGAAAATGTTCTTCTTAGCAAAGTTTCACAGGAATGGAAGAAAAAGTATCCAATGTACACACCCCTATTATGAAATTAATTTAAACATTTTTATATGAAAGCTATAACCTAATAACAACCTAAGGATATGGGGAGGGGGGAGGGATGGAGGAGTGGGGGGAGGGAGACGGATTCGAGGGTTCACTTCTGTGGTTCATCTTACAAGGGTACAAGTGAATCTTTCTATGAGTAGAATATGAACGTTTTAACACAATAACTAAGAAAGTTACATGAAGGCTATGTTAACCAGTTTGAATGAAGTGTCTCAGATTGTGTGTGAAAACACCACACTGTACCCCAGAAGTGCATCAATGTACACAGTTACCATTCAATTAAAAAAAAAAAGACAAATAAAAAAAAATATTAGTGCATCAGGGTAATAGTCCTATATAGAGCTATCTACTTTCCAGACCAAATGATCACCCAGCTTAGAAAACAAGAAAATTTATCCATAAAATCAGTGACCACCAGAATACCTAGTCTGATTCATGTCACAACTTATAAGGTCTTCAGAAAAAATGAAATTCAAATTGTCAACCTGTCCAAATTAAAAGCTTTGATGAACATAACTAATTTTACCATGAATGGAAAGCTCACTAATTGAAATAAAAATGAAAAGTTTGAACCTTTGGTAAAAAAGCCCATGGGTGTGTTTCTTCATTTTAGTTCAATCAAATTCAAAGATAATTTTGGCCTAAGATGATTATCACTTGTGTGTTCATGCTTGGTTATTTATGAGATAATTAGGTTCAGCTTTGATCATGTAAAGCAATAAATGCCTCCCTGAGCTCTAATCAAAATTTTGCTTTCTGCAGGTTAGCTGCGTTTCAGCTTAGCAGCTTCAACCATTTTTTTATTTCTATTTTAGCCTGTATTTTAATGACTTTCTCAGCTCAGGTGCCTCTAAGTTTCACAATTTTCAATTTTTTGGAGAGGAATGAAACAGGAATGACTGTCAAAGGATATGAAGATGATTTGAAAACACCACATTTTAGAGTTTATCTTTCAATCCACTACCTGAAAATACATACTCTATCAAAATCAATGACTCCAAATCTATTAATTCTTCTGGCATAGTCTGACCTGACTTCATACCACCATTCCCTGTCCTCACAGATCACCTTTTTTCTTAAGAAATTTCTCTAAATTGCAAAAGATTTGGTACAAACTACTCTTTCAGCTTTTGACATTCTGATCTAGTGTAGGAAGTCATGACCAGTTAAAAGTGAGTATGAAATACAATAATTATAAGAAGTTTGAAGTTCTTAAGGCTACAAATCATTTTCTCATGTATTTAATGAATATTTTGGGGGGGCACCTTCTATCCTTGCCTTCAGCAGCACAGAGACTTTTTGTATGCTGTGAACAAGATCAAAGAGAAAGGATAAAGGATCATTCAGGAAAGAGGAGAAATGCTAGAGCCAAGCTTTAGTAGACACGAGGGAATGGGACGAGGGCACAAATGGAGTGTAAGTTCTGGCCTGTTCAAAGTACTGACCATTCTTAACACAATAATTGAGTGAGTGGGGTGAGGGCTATGGTAACCAGTTTGATGTAAGCATTCCAAATTGTATATAAAATCAGCACATTGTACCCCATAAATGCATTAATGATCACAGTTAGGATTTAATAAAAAAAATATTGTTAAGAGGAAAAAACAAGAAGCAAAGTACTAACCATTGACTGCCTGAAGAGGTAAGGTCAGCAGATATGTGAAAAATGACCTAAGTGAATGAAGGCATGTGGTAGAAAATTGGAGTTTTCAGTGGAGGGATTTTATTATTCTTAGTGAATGAATAAGGAGAAAAGATTAGAATGAGGATAAGGAAGGATATATTGGAGGCTTCAACAGAGACAAACATATCTGGTACAATGAGGTAGAAGAGTGAAAGTCAATGACCAAGAAAACGTGGAGTGGCTGCTTGGCCTCAGTAGGAACCTATGAGGTTGACAGTCAAGAATACAAAATTAAAAAAGAAAATGTCAGCATGGAAGTGTGTTTTTTCTCTAAACCTATTTAGCTTATTAGGTGTGTCTTGATTTTGTCTTGCGCTATTTTTTTTTTAACCTCTTTTCTTTTTCTTTTTCTTTTGCAGTTTTTGGCCTGGCTGAGTTTGAACCCACCACCTCTGGCATATGGGACCAGCGCCCTACCCTTCTGAGCCACAGGCACCACCCATGTTGCTCTACTTTTGATGTTCTCAGAAAAGGTAATGCAAACAAGGAGCAGTTGAAAATCAGTAACCTGTACCACTTAATTGTTATCTGAAAATCTAAATATAGAGTTATTCAGTTATGTAGACTTGGTTGTCCTAAATGTCTGAGGCCCTACATCATTCCTACAGTCCTAAAATAAACTTAAACTTTAAAATCTTGCTGATCATACATCTCCGGAGGCTTGAGAGTGAACAGTTTTCAGCCAGTTAAATGATCATAGGAGGAGAGAGAAGGAGAGACGAGGCAGGTAGCCAGACTTGCTCCAAGAGTAGTACTGGGGTCATTTTATCACTTCAGTCACAGCATAGCCATTAAAACAAGAGTTCTAGAAAGAGTGAAATAGCAGCACTTTCTCTACTACTGAAAATGCCAACAGCCAACTTACTGATGATACTTTAAAGGCAGGAACAAAGAGAAGAGAGAGCCAGACAAGATAACCATACTTCCTGTCTTGTGGAGGAGATTGCTTGCTGAAAAAGAAAAAATACGATAAAAATTAGCACCCTGGAACAAGAAAACTAGAGAGCTCTTCATTCCTGTTTGATCTTTCCAACCTACAACACCTGTCCACTGGTCAACATGACTCAATAGGTCTCTTATAATCTTCCAGCAGAATATTATCTTTTCCATCTAAATGCCTATACTTGTTATGATATCTGAAGACTTGCCTTTCCCTCAGGTCTATTCATGTAACAAGAAGGATTCAATTCTTATTCTGCTTGACACCCTAGATCTCTGTAGGAAGAAACGTTTGGGGTACATGGTCTATATCCTTCAGACAGAACTTGCTAGAACTTGGCTTCTCTGTTTTTTGTTTGTTTTATTAAATCATAGCCTTGTACATTAACGCAATCATAGGGTACAATGTGCTGGTTTTACATACAATCTGAAATGCTTTCATCAAACTGGTCAACACAGCCTTCACTGCATTTTCTTAATTATTGTGTTAAGACATTTATATTCTACACCTAATAAATTTCACATGTACCTCTGTAAGGCACACCGTAGGTGTGGCACCACCAATTACTCTTCTGCCTTCTCTGGTTTTCATTAATGGTCATCTTTTTGTCTACCTTGTTTTTGTTTGTTTGTTTGTTTTTCATCCTTTTTTTGATGCTACAATCCCAGAGTGAACCTACCTTGTCAATCTCTAAGGCTCAGGATTTAAGCTGAGTATCACTGGAGGATGGTATTTCTTTAGTATTTCTCAACCATCTTGCAAACAGAGCCTAGACACTGTATAGCCACAGGCTGAAACCAAGAGCATTAGTCAAACCATTCAATGAGTAAACAAACAAGTTCTGTGATTTCATTTTTCATACCATCTCTAATAGCTTTATCTTCCGCTCTATTTCCCCTATTCACTCTGAAATTTATATTGTTTCTAACTGAAGCCCCACAATTCCTTATAAACTACAAACATTTTTACATTATAGAAGAAAAAGGCCTAAATCACTAAGTAACAGAGCCTTTTGCAAATATTGTGATCCATCTTTCTAGATGTATCATCCCTCAATTCTTCTCGAGAACTTTAAAGTTTCAGCATCGCCAAACCCCCTCATTGACATAAACTATATTTCTAATATCCATAATCCTCTTTTTATTCCCATTATTCTTACTTCCACTCTCAGGTTCAAAAGCCCAGCTTTGTCCTCCAAATGCCACATTCTTCACTGAAGCCATTCTGTTCTCCCCAAAGCAAAACTAACTTGCCCCTTCTCTGTTTACCCAAAGTGCTTTGTTCCGCTGTTACAATGAGAATCCTTCTGTCCCTTGAGACCAGTCATGTCATAAGTAAATAAATAAAAAACAATCTTATACTGTAGGAAAAGATAAAATGATATATACCAAATGCTTTTTACTGTTACTAGAATTGATATATGTTCAGCCGAAATTCCCTGATTTTCCCATTCAAGAATGTTAAGTGAGGAACCAGAGCAACACATAGCAACGTAAGAGTAGGGCTTAGAAAGCAGAGTATCCCGAAACTTACATTGTCATTTTCTCAACTAAACTTATTTCTTCTTTCATTTTTTAATTGATACATGACAGTTGCACATATAAACTATAGTTGCTCCCCCTGTGCTATCAAACATTAAAATTTACTCAACCATCTAACTATATGTATTGTTGTACCCATTAAGCAACTTCCCTTTGTCCTCCCCCAGCCAACTCTCCCCAGGCTCTGGTAAGCCCCATTCCATTCACTACCTCTATGAGGCATTTTTTGTTATATCCCCCACATATAAGTAAAAATGTGAACTATTTGCCTTTTGTTATATCTCCCACATATAAGTAAAAACATGCACTATTTCCCTTTTTGTTACTAATTTATTTCAACATAATGTTCTTATGTTGCTACAAATGACAAGATCTTGTTCTTTTCTACAGCTGCATAATAACCCACTGTACATGTGTACCACATTTTCTTTTTATGCTTTCTGTTGACAGACTCTTAGAATCCCTATCTTGGCAATTGTGGTTAAAGTTGTGATAAACAAGAGAGTGCACACATCCCTTTGATTTACCAATTTCCTTTTTTATCGATGGTAGTTCAATCTTTTTTTTTAGGAAACTCCATATTATTTTTTATATTTTCTGTGTGGTACTAAAATGCATTTCCAGCAACAATGTATTCTCCTTTCTTGGCATTCTCGCTACTATCTGATAATGTCTAACATTTTCATAATATCCATTTTAAGTAGAATGGCAGGCTGATATCTCATTGTGGTTTTGATTTGCATTTCCCTGATAATTAAATGTTCTCATATACCTCTTAGGTATTTGTATTCCTTCTTTTAAGGAACATCTACAGTCTCAGCACCTGTAGCTCAGTGATTAGGACACTGACCACATACATGGAGGCAGTATGTGGCCAAACCCAGCCCAGACTTGCTAAACAGTAATGATGACAACTGCAACAAAAAATGGCCAGGTGTAGTGGTGGGCACCTGTAATCCCAGCTATGTGGGAGTCTGAGGCAAGAGAATCTATTCAGCCCAAGAGTTGGAGATTGCGGTGAGCTATGACGCCATGGCACTCTACCGAGGGCAACATAGTGAGACTCTATCTCAAAAAAAAAAAAATAAAGAAAGAAAGAAAGAAAGAAAGAGAAATAAAGAAAGAAAAGAAAAAAATGTAATGTTTACACAAATGAACCTAATAAATATTTACAGAATGTTTCTTATAATGGCTGAAGAATACACATTCTTTTCCTCAGCGCATGGATAGTTTTCAAGGGTAGCCTGTATGTTAGATCACAAAAAAGTCAAAGAGAGTTAAAATATTGTATTTTCTCTGACCACATGGAATAAAACTAGAAATTAATAACAAAAAATTGGAAACTATACAAACTATATATGGAAATTGAACAATATGCTCCCAAATGACCAGAGGGCAATGAAGTGATATAATGAAGGGATTTTAAAATTCGAGTTAAGTTTCCTGTGATGTTTACTATTTCAATAAGAATGACTCATTAAGTGTGCACATGAGTAGAATTTATATATTATATTGCTATGCCAGTTTTTATTTATATTAATCCTTAGATAAGATGTAATAGATAATTTTTAAACCTTTTGTTTGGATTAGAGACTAAATTCTCCAGTAAAGCCTAAGCATCAAATGGATATTAACTTCTTGATAATTTGGTTCTTTTTGTGATGTATCCTATTTCGAAAAAAGTACATGACTAATTATTATTAGTGTTTCACAAAATGGTCTGTGTGTCAAGCTATGAAAAATAATATCTCCTTTCTTTGTGTTAGGAACATTCTAACTGATGGATACCACAATCATCCTAATTTGATTAAGTTATATTGTGTGCCTGCATCAAAAAATTAAATGTACCTATAAAGATATACAACTATTGTGTATCTATAGTAATTAAAATAATATATATTAAATAAAAAAGTGATATCCCAATGATATAAAATATTGAGACATGCTTCATTTTAATTATGATGGAGAGATAAATGCTTTTCCTATATCAGGATATTAATGCTGTTATAAAGGCTTCACTTATTCTGCTGATGCCTATAAATGATGGCCAGAGAAGATTTTGGAAAGAACTACAAAAAAAATGTATTAATATATTAATAAACTGAGCCAGTGGTGGCCGTACATTTTATCATTTTGAAAGCATTTATTTTGACCATTAATGATTTAATATTATTCAATACCTAAAAAAATTTCAAATTTTATGCCATGTATGGCAAGATTCTAAACTCTGAGTACAGGGGCATGTGTTTGAAAACAAAAATTGAAACAGCAAGTAGGAGTGATGATGTGATAATACTGGCCCAGCATTGCCTTTTTGATGCTGGGGAGATAGTAGCTATTAATACTTCATCTGAAATACTGCAGTTGGAAGCTAGATAAATTCCTATGTCATTTTTTTTTTAATTTAGATATGGAGTACCCTTATCTTGTCTAGGCTGGCCTTAAAATTGTGGGATCAAGGAGTTGTCCTGTCTCAGCCTCCTGAGTAGGTAGGATTACAAATATGTGCCACCATATTTAAGTTGACATCTTACATTTTTGAAGAAAATATTTCCCAAATTTAGACCTGGAAGAGCCAAACCAGAATTTCCTAAAATTCCATTTACCGAGTCACACTTTAGCACTTTTAAATTAGAATTTCTGTGGCATGGGGTCAGGGAGTTCTCCCTTCGTCATGGATATCCCTGGAAAGACTCTATACCTCGGAGATAAAGAAATGTTGTCCAGGTTATGTTATATTGGGAGAGTCCCCTAAAAGTTGAGGTGAAACTGATAGGTGGGGAGCTGCTCTGAAAGAAGGGGGTGTGGAGGTCAGAGTGTCTTCTGCTCAGCCCCCTCCGCCTTCCCATAGTGCCTTTGCTCAGTCCCTAAAGATCTTTAGATCATCTGTGGTATGGTACTCCATAAGGTGCTATTCCTCGTCATCCTTTCTATGGTTATGGAGCAATTATCACATGCCAGGAACAGCTTTAGGTAATAAAGTCATAAAAGTGAAAGAGATAACGATTCTCCTTATTTATTCTCTAACTAATGTGTCAGATGATGTTTAGTGCTATGGAGAAAAGTCAAGACAGAAAAACTGGGAGTCCTGGAACTGAAAGCATGCACTCCACATGGTCTAGACGCGGTAGGGTTTGCCTTTAGAAGGCTGATATTTTCTTAACTAAGTAGGACACACACTTATTAGCTGAGAACGATAGATGGGCAATGCTACTGGAAGGTTATAGAGAAAGAAGGGAATTTGAAATAGTCATTTAGGAGAATAAGAGAGGAAACAGCTGGAACAATGTGTGTGGTCACTGGGCAGCGGCGAGGCCCACTTGAGGTCAGTGACGGAGAATTTAGAGCACAGCCAGTTGCCAGTATTTTCCTAGACACGTTCAACTCCAGCGTTGTAATTTCCAAATATAGAAAGAATAGGATTTTATGAGTTTTGTCATCTTGCCAGAGGAGTAAACAATGTGAAAAAGAAAAATAAGAATTTAGAATGAAATGGGATGGAGTAATTAAAATAAGCATTTTGGGGGATTTAAGCTGGGAATAGTGTGTAATGTACATTATAACAGGAGAGCAGGCTTCTCTTTTGCCTGAAGTTTATAAGCACAGATGTTCTTGATTTTTTATATTTCTTGAAAAAAAATTTTTTTTTTTGAAATAGAGTCTCATTCTGTTGCCCAGGCTAGAGTGCTAAAGCATCAAGCTAGCTCATAGCAACTTCAAATTCCTGAATTCAAGCAATCCTACTGCCTCAGCCTCCTGAGTGGCTGGGATTACAGAGATCTGCCACAACACCTGGTTAATTGTTCTGTTTTTAGTAAAGATGAGTTCTTGATCTTGCTTGGGCTGGTCTTGAACTCCTGAGTTGAAAGGATGCCCCCAGTTAGACCTTTCAGCTAACAAGCAGGAACCACCACACCCAACCTTGGCATCCTTTTTACTCATTTTATTGGAGAATAGTCACAACATATTTTCCCTGAAATTTAGAATACCAGATCTATTGAATTTCCCTCATAATAGTCCGTGGAAATCTCCAGCAGTAAATTCACAGCATCATTATAGTTAATTATCCCTGGGCTCCCCACACCCCATAATAACATGCTGAGGTCATAAAAGTTAGGATCACTGTCTTTTGCCTCAGAAACAGAGCCTGGTTCTGTCATAAAGAAAGAAAAAGTTCAGTCATAAAGAACTTGATTTTACTTATTTGGAATAACATTGCCATGTTGTAAACCTCATAAGATTTTCATTGTAAGCTTGAAAGTGCAGGTGATGCTTAGTATTGTGATTACTTCCTGGCCTCTGCCTACAAACTAGATGAAATTAATGGGCTAAAAAATAAGGCCTTACCTGTAAATGCTATTCTCTAATGTATTTTCTTTAAAATTCATCTATATAAATCATACAAATCATATTTTGGCTCTCTTTGCAAGTTGCTTTTTAAAAGTTTTGGTGTCAGCTGGTCTCCCATAGCACGGTGGGTTACAGCGCCGGCCACATACACCAAGGCTGGCGGATTCGAACCCAGCTTAGGCCAGCTAAACAACAATAACAACTGCGACAGAAAAATAGCCAGGCATTGTGGCAGGTGACTATAGTCACAGGTTCTTTGGAGGCTGAGGCAAGAGAAATGCTTAAGCCCAAGAGTTTGAGGTTGCTGTGAGCTGTGACACTATAGCACTCTACCCAGGGTAACATAGTGAGACTCTGTTTCAAAAAAAAAAAAAATTGGTATCAAGGGAAATAAATATTTAAATTTTTTTTTTTTTTTTTTTTTTTTTTTTAGTTTTTGGCCAGGGCTGGGTTTGAACCCATCACCTCCGGCATATGGTGCTGGTGCCTTACTCCTTTGAGCCACAGGCACCACCAATATTTAAATTTTTATAAATCAGGCTGAGTATAGTGGCTCACACCTGAAAGGCCTATGCAGGAGGATTGCTTGAACTCAGGAGTTTTAGACTAGCTTGAAAAAGAGAAAGATACCATCTCTACTAAACATAGAACAATCAGCCAGGCATTGTGGTACATGCCTATAGTCATAGCTACTCAGGAGACTGAGGCAGGAGGATCATGTGATCCCAGAAGTTGGAGGTTGAAAATTGCTGTGAGGATGCCACTGCATTCTAACCAGCGTAATGGAGAGAGACTCTTATGTCAAACAAATAAACAGAAAAAAATCATAAACTAAAAAGAGCATATTTACTATAGGTGAAATTTATATTTCACAAAACAACTAAAAAGAGAATGTAAAATATAGCTACCTCCCTTTTTTTATTCAATTGAAAAAAACATCAAGAACAGACGCTGGTTTCTCCCTCCCATGTAAGCAGGGAGTTCTTTTCCTTTTGCTTCTCCTTACGTGGTGTCTTCCTCATAACTTTCTCAGCACATGAGGAATTTTAAGTTATGTTTCAGTATGCATTGTCTTTTGGTTCTCAGCGGTCCACGATGGCTATTTTTTTTATAGCATGTTCTATATTTTTCCAACTATCTCAATTCCACTTTGCAGGTGACATTTTATCTCCAGAGTCCGTGTTTAAATGGACTCTTTATTTGAGTCTTGCACACATCAATCAATAAACTGGGGAGTAAGTCAGGTCCTGTGGGAAGTTATTTTACAAAAGGAATTATGATTAAGACAAGCATTGATTGGCAACTGTTTATCACACCTTCACATAATACTGTTTTGCCGGCTAACGAATATCTTCTCCCTTCAGAGCTACCACTTCTACTTCTGAATTACTGCTTTAAATAAAGTTAACGATGTTACTGTAAAAAGTTTTAGAAGACTTAATTAAGTTCAGAACATCACAGAACATGTATCATAAATGTATTATTTGAATGGTTAACTCCAATATGTACCAGCCTCTCTTCTAGACAGCTTTCAAGTATTTTCTGATCTACAATACAATTTTCTCTGTTCAAGTGTTTTTTTTTTTTTTTTTTTACATAACTTAAGGGGCCAGCAGGAATTAAGCATTGTGGACATGGACGGGGGTGGGGGTGGGAGGGTAGGTGGCCGGCTGGAGGAAGGGTGATCGATGGGACCTCACCTATTGGGCATATCACAAGGGTACATGTCAGATTTATTAAGAGTAGAGTATAAATGACTTAACACAACAATTAAGTGAGGTGAAGACTATGTTAACCAGTTTGATGTGAGCATTCCAAATTATGTATAAAATCAGCGCATTGTACCCCATAAATGCAGTAATGTACAGTTATGATTAATGGAGAAAGAATAAGGATACAGTTGCTGGCCTCAATAAATTTAGAATGATAAATCCATTGAATATTATAACATTGATTTCTGAAATGAGAAGATGATAGAGCAGTCCAAGGCAGATCAAATACTAAAGTGAGTTGTACAATCTTTCATTGCCCTCAGGATCCTATAAGTCTCTACCAATCAGTTCCAAATCATGTTTATAGAAACTTGTACTGAGTAGGTGGGAAGGATTTTCTAGATAGAGTCATAATTTGGCAGTAACAAAAGCATAGAGGTGGGGAGATCTATACTGTATGTTGATGATGAATATGTCACTGCAATTCAAATGTTTTGATATTGTCCTACTCAATCCTTGATGGAAAGGATCAGATGGAAGTTATAATAGGAAAACTGCAGTAAAAAGGGAGACCAGGCCGCTAATCAATCTCACCATCTATATTTCTTTTGTACCTGAAATCAAAGACCTTATAATGCAATTGCTTTTGTAAATGTTAAGCATGAAGGGATATCATGTAAATGATATCTATACCTGTGAACACGGATCATGAAGGCCAAGACCAGAGTGGATTTAACTGGTGGCTTTTTGTTATTATATTCTCATCTTCAACACTGCCTTCAATTACTGAGTAGTTTATTACTGATAATGCGATATCGAAAAATATTTATGGGTGTTGTCCAAAGTTTCCCTAAGTAAGTATGCAAAGGTGACAAATTTGATGGCAAAAACTAAAGAACTGCTGAATTTGAAAAACAATAAAATAACAATATGTCCAATTTGAACATCTATGAAGCACATGGATTTTGGGGAAATACACTTTCCATAACTTTATACAACTGCTTGTCAGTAGGTCATTACTGGGAAATCATATATCTTTGGCTCCTATTTTGGCTTTTTATCTGCAGCTTTTTTCATAAAACTAAGAAAAACATGCTTTCTTTGTAATTTTAAATATATACTGCAGATGAGGGTGTCTCAGATTGTCTATTGATCATTTGGTAACCAGAACTGTATACTGTCAAAACATACATGCTTCCTCCCTGTTTTATCTTTTTTTTTTTCTTCTTTTTTTTTGTAGTTTTTGGCTGGGGCTGGGTTTGAACCCACCACCTCTGGCATAAGGGGCCTGTGCCCTACTCCTTTGCGCCACAGGTGCTGCCCTGCTTTACCTTTAAATGTGTAGCCCTTCTTCTAAACCTAAAACAGGAGGACGTTTTATTTATAATTTTATATATATGTCACATGTGAAGAAGCTGAGATAATTTATAGAAAGATTATCTGAAGAACAGAAGTTATTACTGAAAAAACTTCTGAATATTATCTGGAATTTTTTCCAAATTCCATCTTTATGGAAAAGTAAGGTGATTTTAAGATATAACATGGGAAAGAAGAGTAAAATTGTAGGTTCTTATGGTCAAATTTACCTAGTTTTTCAAAGAAGAGAACATAGGGAGCTATTTGAGGGGGCTGAGTAACTTAATGTACAAACAAACAAAATGTAGAACAAAGCAATCAAAGTAAAATAAGAAACAATAATACAGATCCGAGGAAGGACACGGTCATTATTTGAACCTGGATTGGAAGAATAC
>CAUYQV010125441.1:0-25823 GCA_963574575.1 Galagoides demidoff
TCACCTCTATGGTTTATCTTACAAGGGTACAAGTGAATCTTTCTAAAAGCAGAGTATGAATGTCTTAACACAATAACTAAGAAAATGACATGAAGGCTACATTAACCAGTTTGATGAGATTATTTCAAATTACATATGAAAACACCACACAAAAATGTTCTTCTTAGCAAAGTATCACAAGAATGGAAGAAAAAGTATCCAATGTACACACCCCTATTATGAAATTAATTTATACCTTTTATATGAAAGCTATAACCTAACAACAGCCTAAGAATATGGGGAGGAGGAGGGAGAAGGGAGGGGGTAATGGCTGGAGGGAGGAGGATTGGAGGGATCACTTCTGTGGTTTACCTTACAAGGGTACAAGTGAATTTTTCTAAGAGTAGAATATGAACGTTTTAACACAATAACTAAGAAAATGACTTGAAGGTTATGTTAACCAGTTTGATGGAAGTGTTTCAGATTGTGTGTGAAAACACCACACTATACCCCAGAAGTGCATTAATGTACATAGTTACCATTCAATAAAAAAAAAACTATGAAAACACCACACTGTACCCGGTAATTGCAATAATGTACACAGCTATGATTTAATAAAAAAAAAAATCTTAAAAAGAAATAGTATTAGTACTTAGAAATCAATAAATCTCTAGCTAAGTACTTAGCAAAGACACCAGCTTCTTTTATAAGAATATGGAAGCTTTTATTAGAATATAAAAAACTGAGAGCAAACAATTTTGCTTAAAAAAAAAAAGCTAGAACTGGCAATCTCCTTGGTGGGCCATTAACATGAACTATCTTACAGCCATTTTTAGCATACAGTGGTTAATTTTATGATCTAATTACGATTATGTGGAAAATTTTATGAAAACACATTGTAATGTAAGAGGTCTACTGACAAGTACTGAACTATTACAATGACTACGTCTATATTCCAACAACCTTCACTGACTCTGTGACCTTGGATAAGTCAATAACCTATTCTGCCTAGTTTCTTCATGTACAATCTATCACAATTATAATTCACAATATCCAGCTTACAAAGAAATTGTGAGAAACAGTGCATGAATGAGACTTGAAAAAAAGCTTTCAATTCCTCAGGTCAAAATTCTTTAAAAAATAAAATATTTCAAGATCATAAGGAAAAGCAACTAATAGAATTTTAAGGAGCATTAGGATAAGTTCACAAGGAAAATGGAAAAAAAGTTATCAACAGATTTTGTATTCACTTATAAATTATATTACACCTTGTTCCAAAAGGTGAACTAAACCTCACCTTATGATACCAACTAATCAAGTCTAAATCATATCTTTATCCTATTTATCTAGCAAGGTAATAGTGATGCTCTTTCTTAAAGAAAAATTAAATCCTTCCAATATTCAAGACATTTTTCTCAAAGAAAAACATTATACCCAGAAAACCATTCAAGTACTGCATTAGAAACAATTTTAAAAGAACGTTTTGGGAGGCAAGTGGGACCGCAGCGTCAACAACTGCAAAACATTTTTAATCCCACCCTCTACTAAGTCATTAATCTAACAATTAAAATAAGACCCTCCAGGGAACAGATTTCCCATTTCATCACTTAAGGTCATGGCCTGCTTCCTAACTCTTCTTTTTTACTACTTGTCAAACTAGAATGGAAGGCAGAAAGCAGCTCCCATTTCCAGGCAGGGAGCAAGTCTGATGATAAATTAAGTGAAGAAAAAGCTGGTGGGATAGACTGCTCAAGTTCACTGCTCTGATGAAAGCTGCTCTCATACACAAGTTATTTGAAAATCACATAGAGTCTAAAGTTGATTTGCATTCTGTTCTTGATAGTCCCTTAGATATCTTTTCTATTTAATTTTAGAATCTATGAAAGAAATGTCACGTGAACATACAAGTTCATATATGTTCTCCCACACAAGTTTAGGGTACGTACATTACTTCATCAGTCCCATATTTCAACACAGAAACAGACTTTAAAATCTTTTAATAAGAAACTTTTGGGGTGGCAATTCTTAAGAAAAGAAAGCAAGACCAATGCAGAATAAGCAACTGATTATTGATGTAGGTCTTTGGTTAAACTAAAACTTAGAAAACAAAGTAACCCTAACAGATTACCTGGGGGCCAGGTGTGGGAGAGAAAAAAAAGAGAACGCATAAAAGTTTGAAGAAATGGTGTATCTATTCTTCTGCCTTCACTAAACAATTTAACAAGATGCCACAAACAGGCTCCTGAGAAATCTCCGGGATGATTGTTAGCTGGGCTGAATCTTCACAAGGCTGTAAGATTTGAGACAGACGGTATGACAGAGAAGAAGCCTACTTGAAAAGCCCTTGAATTCATGTGCTTTTGGTGGGTTGAAGGTACTTCTGTGGCAGAGCTGTTTATACTCTTGTTATTTAACATTGGCAGACGCTACCAAGTCAAATACCTTATGATAGCTACTTTAATAAAGCCTAGTGTGATATGGGAAGCACTAGAAGAAATATACATACATGGATTTTTCTCTGACATAAATACCACATTAAAAGTATCTCAGAGCATCAGGAGAACTTGTAAGTCTCTGAGCAGAGCAGCTGTATTCAAGGCAAGGCCCACCAACAGGCAAGTGGACACATAGTGGTATTCTCACACCCTGCATACTCTAAGGCTGTGAGGCCCCGTGTGGTAGCCATTAGCCACATACGGCTGCTGAGCACTCGAGCAGTATGGCTGTAATATGAATTGAGATGAGTTGTACAGTATAAAACTGACACTGGAATTCAGACTTAATATAAAAAAATAAAAATATCAATTTTTTGAATAAAAATTTATGAATATTATGAAATCTATTAATGAATGAATATGTTAAATAAATGTGGGGATATACTAAGTTAAAGAAAACATACTATCAAATTTAATTTTACTTGTTTCTTTTTACTTTTCAAAATGTGTCTATTAAAAAAATGGCCTTAAACTTCTTTCTTTAAACATGTTTATTTGCTGTATCAACTAACGACCTTGAGGAAAACCTGAAAGAATAGGGCTGAATGACTTGTTCTATATTCCAAATCAATATAACTAAAGAAGTGTAACAATGTTCAGTCCCTGAGCTGCACAGTCAAGACTGCATTACTCCCTTCAACGTATTTTTAAATATTTAAAAAATTATGTCCCAATATTTTAAAAGCACAAGCAACCTACATTTTGACAACATAGTTTATCTTCATTAATGTTCTATAGAAAATAAGTGGTGGGTATATTTCTAAAAAGCTGCACATAATATATTATACACATTCTAAGAAAGAAAAAAAACTGTTAAATTTGTAATACTCAGGTCACATTTAATTTCCATGATTAGAGATACTTAGCATGATTTGTATTCATCTTCTGTTACCAGTATATGTTGCTATATTTTAATACAGTCTTTTCTTGCTTAAGATGCGTATACGTTTCTTTGGCACCCTCTGTATACACATTCTTGTGAGTTGACGTATTTGCACTGTATAAAACACTTGATCAATGTGTTTATGAATAGTTTATAAATAATTGAGATAACATATTCTATGTATAAAAATTTTAAAAGAGGTATTTTTTGTGATTTCTTATACAAAATAGTACATCTACAGTCTCTCTAAACAAGTAATAATATTTTTCTAAAAATAATTTTTTTCCTAATATGGAGGCACCTGTACTGGAAAATAAATTTTAAAAGTAAATGAAAAAATTCTGAATATGCCCAAGTCAGTTAAAAGACTTACAAGTGTTCTGCACAACTAACACCTAGTTTTCAATGAAATGTTACTGTAAAGGAAGCTGTAAGAGTTGAGCATTAACACAAGCAATTTTTCTGAGCCAAAAGGCTTGCCACCTAGCATGAAATAATTCTTAAGAAATGTTTTAATATAAATGACTAAATTTAAAAATCTCTTTCAACCACCTAAGAGCAATGCTAAAGACCTATTTCACATTAAGTTCATTTCATGCAGAAGAACTGAACTTATAAATGAAAACAGATACAGAAAAATTTATAAAGTCAACGTCTGTACTCACCATGAACTTGGTTGATTTCTGAATTTTGGGAAAGAATTTCATCTGCTAATTTTTGAGCAGTTGGCAAAACTTCTGTGTGGTGCACTGTGATCAAATACTGTACAAACTTTTGTAGTTGGTCTCTATTCATTTGAAAGAGAGTCTCTGAAATGGGAAGATGCAGCTTGACCTGATCTGGCTTGCGGATGCGGTATAAAGACAGTGCCACAACATGGGCACAATAAAATATGTCCTTGTTTCCACAGCTGCAGGTCACTGAGGTAATCTTGCAACGATCAAAGCTGATGGCCACGTTGCAAACAGTTTCTGGCTCCGATTGTATTGCAGGTTCTGTCACTGTGCCGCTCAAATGGAAACCTACGTGAAAGAAAGGGAGAGTTCAGCTTCTGCATTCAGATGCTATGAAATGCTCTAATTCTTTGTAATGTGTGGAACTCGACAGCAGAAAAGAAAAGAATACGATGGGTTTCATTTTCAAGTACAAACATTCAGGCCACTTCTCAAACCCCCCACTCCCATCACAGGTAGAAACAAATGGTATCCAACAGACATGCTAAATTATTTTATACAACCACATGAACATGTATTGTCATACACCCCTGCCACATACATAGAGTTGATAGATCACAGCTATCATTACTCTGCTCTGACTCTGTGGGACAGAAGACAAAAATTGGCTAGATCAGTGGGATCAGTGGTTTTCTTGTTTTTCTTTTTTAGAGTAGAATTAGCCAGCTCAGCTTTGTTCTTATGCTCCCCGCCCCCCCCCCTAAAAAAAAACCACTCCCTCCTTTCCTTCCACCTTTATGCCAGGCAGCCACCGCGGGCTCCAGCCACACTGCATCTCTGAGAGGCTTTCTTTCACAAACTTTGACCAGGGAGTAGCGCACACAACACATGCCCCCATAGAGCAGTTTCTATGAGGAGTGGTTATGGAGAGAGCTGCAGAGCCCACCCAATTCTCATACGCACCACAGCCCAAGTCAGCAGTGATTATTTTCTTCCACATCACACACAGAGGAATGCTGGTACAAATGTAAAGTTGCTAGACACACACAGTCTCTCTTAAAAACATGGTACAAAATCATCAAGGGAGCAAGGACCTCAGAGGCCTTGGACCTTAAAGATAGACCCACACAGGAGTCCTCCACAAACTCCATGACCAATGGCCATTTGACTGCTTTTTATAATGGTCCAGAGATGAGATGCTGACCCTGCCTGGGCAGCCACTCACCACTGGACAGCAATAGCTACATCTATAGCCAACTGAAAACTGCCTCCCACCACCACTGCTGACCAGTCAGTCCTGGCCTAGTTGGCCGGAGGGTCCTCTGCATTCCTTTTCTCTAAATGCTGAGGGAGGTTACCATGAATTGTTGGGGATGGGGATTGCACCCATGAAGCAGCCTGAAGGTTATGGGAAGAGAATCCAATCTCCCAAGACTCAGATTTACCTCAGGATTTTGGGTGTCTGGCAAAAACCTGAAGGCTACACAGGAAGCCCTGGGCCACTCTCAGCCTTCCACTATCTACACTATGTTAGCGAAACTCACCCATCTCTGATCTCCACAATCCCCTTCATTCTCAAAGACAAGAATCTTTACCGTGTGGAGACCGTGGGAGACACGTAGCAGAGATGAGACTGAAAGTGACAGGCGATGCCAAGGATCCACACATGGGGCATCCAAACCCACTTACTGAAAAGTCACAACAATCACAACTCACAAGAAATCTTTCAGAGTAAGGTAATTCATAACGAGCAGCACTTAGTGGAAAGGAGGAAAATACTATCATAATTTTAACCAAATGAATAAATTAAAAGAGAGCATTCCCTAAAAACAACTATTATTGCTTTATAAGAAATTTGAGAACTGTCATGATAACCTTTGGTTTTCTTCCTGAAATACTATCCCTGTTTCAGAATGGATATTCCAGTCTCTTCTTTTTTAACAAGAACTTTTTTCTAGAAAACCACATTTAAAGAAAGAATACATAGTAAGGAATGCGAAAAAGTAAACATCCCAGCAAATCTCAAAAATGAGGAATAACAGCAGTCTTGCCTAATAGGGGCACTAGAAAGTTACAACAGTTAAAAGTCCACAGGACAAGCACAGGTAAAGACAAAAAAAATCAGCCAATCACAAGAAAGAGTCCAGAAAGTTCCCAAGTACATTCTGTACATTCAATTCAAGGCAAACTGTTTTCCACCTGTAACATATATGCTTATATGGGGAAAAGAGTTATCATAATAGGAAAATAGTTATCATAAACTGACCACTTATAAAATCAATCTCTTCCCACTTAACACAGTCCAAGCTCTCCTTGCTTGCCAAGTCAAATGTCTTTGTCTCTCCAATATGAGAATTCTTCTAATCACAGTCAAAGCCAAGACAATTTAGAATCCAAAAAAGTTAGGCTAGTCAGTATTTAAGGATTCTAAAAGGAGATTACATAATAGGTGCTTCAAAAGACTCATTTAACTATCAAAGAAGAGGCCCTTATGAAAACGGATGAAGCCCTTAGTTTTTGCAAAATTGACCTCCTTTATTCATGTGAGTTATACACGGTACAAGTCAGAAAAAAATAAAGTATACTGAATCCTGATATCATACAATATGCTGGGAGAAAATTCCACAAATTCTCTGATTTTATTAGTGAACACTTACTATTCTTGTAAGGATTTTTTACAAAGCAAACTATAAAATATTGGGACTGCCAAAACAACTTATTCCAAGAGATATATGAGGATGCAAATGAATATAGATATGTCTTATAGAGCAACACTTCATTAATCTGATATCAGCAAAGATTGAGGTATTTTATGAATGTTCATTTTCCAAGGAACTCTAAATTATCTTTCAAGTACCCACACTCCTTCACAAATTCCAACCATGTTTGACTGAAATATTTCTTAATGGTGTGAATTCTACCCCGCCACCCTAATCAGTTGACCATTTAGGGTGTTACCAAGTGAGCTGGGAAAAGCAGGTCCTAGACCAGACAACCCCAAGTGGCAGTATTTTTAAAGTAGGCTCTTTCTGTTACTTTTTTCCACTACCAGATGACTCCTCTCCTACACTGCCAGCCTTTCCTGTAGAAATTTCTCTGCTCTCAGGTCAGCTGCATCTCTAATTTGATTACCTTTGTAGCGGCTACTTAATACTCAGAGGCCTATTTGTTTTGGGTGGGGGGGAAGGGACTTCTCCTCACTTTTAGGTGGGAATGCTAGAGGTGAGAGACTTTACCTTAAACACAGGAAAATTACATACACACACAATAGGCAGCTGGCACATGTGTATTATTTCCTAAGCAATACGTAGCCATTCCACCAGGCCTTACTTCAGGACTGTACAGTGTACTGTGGACCCTCCAATTTCAGAAACCTTCTTAGAAATTCCACCATCTCACTCTCTGTGGGTCCTAATCATACCAGAGCACCTACAAGAAAAGCAAGGAGAATACTCCTCCCCCAACAATAAGAAGAAGGTTGTAAGACATCTCATACACACATATACACATACACACACACACACACACACACGCACGCCCTCACCACCCCTATCCCCTAGCTGGTCTTATCTCTTAGGTTTTGTTTCAGAACACAAAACAGTGTTCCTGAGAAAAGATTTTGCCTTTCTGGAGTGCTGACAAATTATGATAACCACCTGTTTAAGGACCGCAAATGGAGAATCTTCTTCCGGGACAGTTAGCTGTTCTATGTTACAGAACTGCGTAAACAACGAGGGACCATCCTACACTCAGGGTTAAAACACAGATAATTAACTGCAGAATTAAAACTGAAGAAATTATAAAATCTTTTCTTAAAAAAATTTTATTTCACTTTACAAAATATAATCTGTGAAAGACAGTTAATCCCAGAAGAGCAAACCTCACAAACTGTTTTATCATCACGCTGTCACAGAATCCAGTAAAATGTTCCTATCCACATTCTCAATCTGTACCAACTGAAGAATAACAAAATCAAAACCAAGCGGTGTCCTACAGCCCATGGTTCAGGTCAGGTTCTGCCACTTAAATGCTGTGTGCCTTGCACATGTTAAATATTTAACCTCTCTGAATCGGACTTATTTGTGTGCAAAAGGTGGCTAGAAATACCTCCTAGGGTTGTTTTGGGAATTAAAATAAAATAACATATGTAAAGCACCTGGCACATAGTAAAAGTGCTCATTAAATTTTATTTCCCTTTCCTTCCCTTCTCAGCTGGAGAAACTAGGGAGGGTATGGAACACATTCATTCCCTTCCATCTGTAACACTTTCTTTTTCTCAGCTACTGGAATCTTGAGTGGAGAGGCCTAAGTCATGAGATGGTGTGCCGAGAATGTTTGTGGGCAACACTACAAGAATCACTGCTATTTGATGGCAAAACAAAAAAACTTCAGAGTCTGGGGTGGTGCCTGTGGCTCAAGGAGTAGGGCGCCAGCCCCATATACCAGGGGTGGCGGGTTCAAGCCCCGCCCAGCCAAAAAATGCAAAAAAAAAAAAAACAACAAAAAAAAACCCAACTTCAGAGTTCTGCCTATCCCAACTATCTTTCTCCACTTTCTGATTAAGTTCTGCCAGCTCTCAAGTAGTTAATTTTGTGTGTTACTTTCACACACACAGACAATAGAAAATATTAGGAGAGAGATTTTCTTAATAATCATATATATTTCTAAAATGTTATAATACAATGATTCTCAAAGTGTGGTCCTGAGACCCATGTAACCCCCAGGTTCCCAAGTGCCTTTCAGATAGTCTACAAAGTAAACTTTTTTTCATAATTCCATCTACACATTGACCCTTTAAGCTTTAAAATCTTTCATGAATGTATGTTTAGTTGTCCAGAGGCCACTTGACGTGTGGTATTGTAACAAACCAAAGACAGAGAGAGACAGGAAAAGTCAGCTCTCTTCAATTAAGATAGACATTAAAGGAAATTTGCAAAAAGGTAAAACAATGCCACTCTTTTCACTAACATTTTTTTATTTGGGGGACCATACTTGTTTTGTTCATAAAGGTATGTTATTTATGTTAGCATGAAGTTATTATTATTATTTGATAACTGTATTTTATTTTATTTATTTATTTTTTTGAGACACAGTCTCACTATGTTGCTCTCAGTAAGAGTGCTGTGGCATCACAGCTCACGGCAACCTCAAACTCTTGGGCTTAAGTGATTCTCTTGCCTCAGCCTCCCAGTCTCTGGGACTACAGGCGCCCGCCACAACGCCCAGCTATTTTTTTTGTAAGTTGTCATTATTGTTTAGCAGGCCCAGGCCAGGTTCAAACCCCTGGCCCCAGCGTATGTGGCCAGAGCCCTAGCCCCTGAGCTACAGGCACCAAGCCAACATATTTTATTTTTCTTAAATTCCTTTCATACACAGTAAGTATCAGTCGATGGATATAATTCTCATAAGTAAAAGTGCTTTGGGGTGCTCCATTACTAAAAGTGAGACCAGAAAACAGTGAAGAACTGCTATTACAAGGCACTGCCAAGACATACTAGAAATAACCCACTAAATGGTCTTTGACGTGGTATTATTTGCACGTGGATTTATAGTAGGCCAATAGTTAATAAGACTCAATAGATAAACACTAAAGGAGCAAATTTCTCACAAGTGAACATATATTCAAATCATCTACATTAATTTCACATTAATAAAGATTAAGGTTTCTAAGAAGCAAATATTTAATTCTTCACTAATATTCCAAATTAAGCTTTTCTTGGGATTCCTATTTTTCATATCTTAGGTTAAACTTTGGTTTAATTTTAAAGGAAACAAAGAGACCCCTGCTATCAGAAATACACAAAGAATTTCTAAAGATTGGCCATTTGGGGCATATATGTATATATGCTCAGTTAACTGAAATATGGTTATAAACTCAAAGCATTAAAAAAATTTCTAAGCTAAAATAAACTGGCAGACATGAAATAAACATGCACAGTAAAAACCATTGCTTTCATGGCACACTCTTTTCAGAAAAATATGTGCTCTGTGCATGAGGCCGTCAAGTAACATATTCTTTGTTGAAAAAGAATTTAACAGAAGCACTGGTGTAGTGCTTACACAAATACATCTTTCACCCTTTTCCTAAATAAAAAGAACCCTCAGGGAAATTAAACGCAGAAACCAAGGCAATGTAATGTTATGGCTGAAAGGGTGGCAAGGGCTGTGAGAGGTTTTTTTGTAATTTTTTAAAGCCAAGTCTAAAAATGCAAAAGTGTTAACATTTAACACTCTCACGACAATGTATTCATTGGTTAACTAAACCTGCTATCTTGGCTAAATGTATAGTAACTAACGCTTGATTATTTGGCCCTGGTAAAATAGATGAGTTAATCATTGCCCCCAAATACCTACCTTTTACCTTTCCTAACTCTGAAAACTACTGCACACAATCCAACATCCCACATTATAATGGTCAATGTTAAAAACAAAAATTTTTAATTCAAATCATGCACAACTTCGACATCAGCACTATAATGTAAGGGCCCACAATGGAGGCAATAAAGGTAATTTGAAACCAAGTTGTCTGTTGGTGGCACCTGTGGCTCAAGGAGTAGGGCACTAGCCCCATATACCAGGAGTGGCAAGTTCCAAACCTAGCCCTGGCCAAAAACTGCAAAAAAAACAAAATGAAAAAAACCAAGTTGTCTGAAATGTAATTTTCCTTTTTCAACTTCATAATTTTCTCTAAGGGAAATCCTAAATTAAAGAGACTGCATCCTGTGAACTGGTTAATTAAATCTTCTGGCCCTAATTTCTAATACTAAGCTTAAACAGCTTATAGAAAGACATCAGGAGATTTTGCCAGCAATCACTAATGAAGTGGTTTCCATCTTTTGGAAAGATTATATTTTAAAGGAAAAGCTTTAAGTCCACCTTAAAAAAAGCCTATTTGGAATAGAATCACTCCCACACTTCATTAATATTTGAGAGAAAGACAATGGCAAATTAATGCAAAGGCCAGACTGTAAACCACAGCACACCATATAAACAACATAAAAATTTACGGAGCATACACTGGATGGGCCTGAGCACAAGTTCCCAGCGGCATTCTGTTCAGTATCAGTTTTGCTTTCTAGTTAATGTAGATTCTTAACACTATTTCACACAAGGTTCCATATGATCAGAATACCTGTATTAGATATAAGCGGCATTAGATTGTGCCAGAGATAATCTAAAATTATCTTTGAAGATGTCCTATCTGCAATAGGTACCTAGTTGTAGCCTTAGTTTAAAGGCAAAATACCTGATTAATAAAAAAAAAAAGTCATCACTCTTATGTCATCCCAAATTCTGAAGGACATAAGGGCTCCCCCCATCACCATCAACTAATTTTCTCCCATGTATGTGTATTGTAACACGCATATTTGAGGGAAATAATCATTGCCCAAGCCTCAGATTCTGGAAGAGCAGCTGGAGAGAGGAGGTAATAAAAAATTTGTTTTCTTCTTCTTCTTTACAAGTCATTGTTCTCTAAAAAGCATGGGAAAAAAAATGACTTGTTTTCATGTCACAAAATGCTTAGGAATATAAATTATTTGCCCCATTCTTCTAAATTTAAGCTACTTTCTCTAACCTTTCCTAATATAAGCAAAGCAGCTCTGGCCCTCCACTTGTCTTAAAGGCCAGCATTGCCCTGTGCCCTTAACCCTCTTAGCTTGCAGCCCATAGCATCCCCCTGCCCCACCCCCATTGCCTCTGTACAGTTCAGTGTTCCTTCCTTTCCCCCTCACTTTAGCCTCTCACTTGGGCTCCCAACTTCTGAAGTGCAGATGAAGTTTATCAGAGCCCTTTGGGGCCCAAACTACACCTTTGTCTTGCTTCCCAGGGCCCAGGTCTAAATGAAAAAGTCACAAAAGATCCTTTCACTTATTTATTTCCTGTTGTTGCTCTCAGCAAAACAACCTTGGGAAGTGCCTGGCTGCTAGCTTTAGGAGCAGGGGTGAAGGGGAAACTGGAGAATAGTTACGTTTACTATACAGAGCCAAGAGGTAAAAAGTGTGGGCAGACCTGCAAGGGGAGAGCAGCTCTGGTCTTAAAGGCCAGCACTGCCTTTCATCTCTGTAAGCCAAAGAATGCAAGGGGAGAATGCAGGCCTCAGTAGCCAATGCAAGGGAAGACTGCAGGCCTCAGTAGCATCTTCCACCCATACCCTGGAGCCTGAACCCTCACCCTAATACAAGCCCCCATATTTTGGTACTAACTATTGCTACTGCCTTGTTCCAGGTCCAGGCTCTAAACCACTTAATTCTCACAACCATCCTGCAAAGTAGACTTCTTATTCACCTTTTTAGAGGTGGAAAATGAGGTTCTCCAGGAGAGGCAGTGATGAACACACTCAGGACTAAGTAGGACTCTGCAGGACTAGAAGGAACACTGTCTACTATTCAAACAGTAAACTTGCACAAACAAAACCATTCCACACGAACACATCAATGATTTAAAAGGACAAGGAGAGGCAAACTAACAGATCCAGACACTTGAGGCAAATTGCTACGGTTTTGGACCCTTGGAGGTAGGGCTCTGTCTTTCATCTCTGTAAGCCAAAGGATCCAGCGCAGCTCTTTGAATATGCCAGGCCCTTCAAAGTATATCCAAAGGAACTCAAAGGGTTCCCCCCAAGCAATGCCCCTCCTGCATTGTAAAAGTCACAAGTAACTAAATGCTTTGGCCCTAAGCCCAGGATTCTTTAGCCTGTTTCTAAGAGTCCACTCCTCCCTTAAAATATAATTAAAGTGGAAGCTCAGAGACAGCAGGGGTCTGTGGCATCCTGTCACAAACTATTCCAGACGAAGAACTCAAAAAAGAATTTGTTAAGATGAAACACACAAATACTCTTGGCACGTGGAACATATAGCCTGGTGGTTCTCAAACCAGAATCTGCATCAGAAACACCTGGAGGGCTTATGATAACACAGATGGGGGGGGGGCAAGTATAGAGTTTCTGATTCGCCCCAGGTGATGCTGATACTAGGGATTCAGGGACCAAAGTCTGAACCAATGACCTATATAATTAGAATTAACAAAGCTTTTCTAGTCAAAATATTTTTAAGTAAACACATTAGATGGAATAGAAGAATATATAACTTGGGAGATAAAAACATGTATGTATACAATTTCTGGCTTATTATCTAAATGTGCCCATTCTAAAAAGTCACAAGTGGGATAGTAAACTGCTCTGAGCATTACAAAGATAAAAATAATGTTTTACAGTAATAAAAACTGTTCCTATCAAATTTTTAATACAGTTATGCCATCCTATTTAAAGTAAAACTTTCATTAAAAAAAATCTAAACTAAAAGATTTTTAAAGGGTTAATAAGAGAGTAATTATTTTTGCAAAGAGACTGTTTTACAACATTCTTGGTATTCCTCATAATTGATGGTTTTGTGTGTATTAAAAACAATTAATAAAAATAAAAACCTGGCAATTATTCTATTACCACATTTTTGCTTGAGGCAAACTGTACCCTACATAAGGAAGTCAGCAGCCAATAGAATGCAGGATAGCACATAGTAGGGAAGGAGTTAGAATCAGAACCTTCTAAAACAAGATCAGTCTTCCTTCAAGCTCCATCACTATCTCAGTTAAATAACATTAAAAAAGTAATTTAGCCTTAGCCTTGATTTTGTCCATCTATAAAAGGGCTAATAATACCTAACTCACAGGACTGCTACAAGGACAAGAACTGTCTATAACATAAACCACCCACCACGATTCCTTTTACAGAATGCCTGCTGTCATCTTCATTGTAATAGAAATGGCACATGCTCGGGAAGCCTGGCATTTACCATGTGCTAAGACCCTAGCCTGTTAGCGGGAGTGCACACATGCTGCTGGAAATGCCAAGCTCCCAAGAGCATGCTGGCATTCTATTACAAGAACGGACAAGGGTTTGTTGTGTACTAAACTATATTCTAATATATTCATACTTCCAAATTAATAGAATTGCTATCATTTTTTCTTTTGTTCCTACTTTACATAGCACATTTTAAAAATGTGATTTGCTTCCCAACAGAAAAAAGGAGGAGATTTAGAAGACTTAATTTTGCTTCAAAATAACTTTTAATGTAAATAAGACAATTTTTCACTCTTCACTTTGAAGATCACTCTACTAAGATATAAAACATTCTCTTTACCCCTAAGGTTCACCTTCCACGACCCCTAAGGTTCACCTTCCACGCAAGGTATGTAAAATTATTTTCATGGCTCACGTCCTTCTCGTCACTGAGCTAAAGACTAACTTAAGGTCAGATGCAACAGTAAGGAAACCTGCAATTCTTGTCGTGGGAAGAAAAAGTGACCACAGCTTTTCATTTTCAGTAATGTATGGCCTGACAAGAAAATGAAGTCAGAGCTCCTGTTCTCCTCTGAGAAGCCCAACACGCTAGCTCTGACCAGGGCCCTCGGTTATTTCGATTTTCCTGACTGTGGAGGTCAAGCAGAGAAGAAAATCCTGCCTGGCCCACGTGTATGTCCTTTAGGAGCAGTGAAGTAGGTGTACTTATGCCTTAGCTAAATGGTACACTGTTTTCATAAGTACATTAGTGATAATCAAAGACACAGGTCCACCTGTTCAAAATGTAAATAAAATTTACTATGGTATTCCCACCTATAACTTAGAGCAGTGCAATTATAAATGATTTTTTACTTTTCCTTGTTTTAGTTGACATGGGGGAAGTGTTTTTATCCTAAAATTTCTACAATGAACACATATTATTTGTAAAAAAAAAAAAAAAAAAAAAAAAAAAGAAAGAAAGAAAAAGAAAAAAAGTGTTTTCACGAACATTGACAAATGTGCTCCAAGTCTTCCTGAGTAAAGAATTTGATGTATAAATAACTTCCGGCACATGTTCTTGAAACCTGGTAATTAAGGACACCCCTAGTACAAACTCTGACGGTCAGCTTTACCTTACTGACGGGTCCAGCCTACTATGGCAAGAGGACACCCAAGCCTCTCCTGAACCACTGTGCCACAGTCGAAAAAAAGGACTACACAACTCAAACCCAAGGCAAAGAGAAACTAGGCTCTTGGTGCTAATTTCAGCCATTATCTAACTCTAGCCCTATGGGCAAATTACTTAATATCTATTATTTTTCCCTCTTCTTTCCTCATTAATAAGGATTATAGGTGTTAGCTGATTTCTAAGAAATTATGGAAGTAAGCAGCAATAATGGAGAGCCTCATGAGAAGATGGGGATGGTAGTTGACATACTCGCTCATCTAACCAACGAGACTTTTGACCTGCCCTGGTTACTCTACAGGGTTAAATCAATAGTCATCTCAAATGGCCTGGGAGCTTTGGCTCAGAAAAGGGAAGAAACAAAGAATAAATACTGCTATAACTGAAACCACATTTATGTCACTGGCATTTAGAGGAAATTTTTTTAAGCTTTTAAATTCAGTATGAAAACAAGTAAACATTTCGTTTTTACCCATATAATTTTTACCAATCTGCCTAAAACTGAGATTCTTAGGGCATTTTATCTTTTTGTTATCTTCTACATTGCTGGCAAAATTTCCATTACACAAATGTAGGTAAGATTTGGATATGTAAAACATGAAATATATAATAAATAATATAGAAACATAAAAGAAACCCCATTTAAAAATAGAACAAAACCAACAGATCATCTTGCCTGCCTGTCCGCCAAAAAGGATGAATTCTTTCTCACACTATCCATTATATGCTATGAATATGAGTGGCCACACCACTCAACAACCACTTCCCTAATCCCCTACTTGGTAAGAGGAAATGCACAAGTCTCCAGGGAAGCCTCCATGAACAACACAGGATTCTAGTTCTGAGAACTCACCGGATTATTAAACAATTTGAGTTAAGAAGTCAAGAATGGAATTGAACTCAGAAATAAGAAAGAGATAATACCTAATACAATGTAAAACTTCAAAAAATTTAAAGAGAAACAGTATATAGACCCCATTCCCCAAACTGTGTTTTATTATGTGTTAACAAGAGGAGAAGGTTCCCAAGGTCATAGAAATTTGGATTAAGTTGCATCTAGCACCACACTTCCAAAGATTCAGAAAACACATGAGAATGGTGACTGCTTTAAGAACTCATACAATAATGGGACTGCTACTGAACTTGATTTACTAGACCTTTAAAGAAGAATTGTAGTCAAAGGTCTAGAATAGCAGTTGTACCATATAAGAAAGAAAACACAGCTCAGGATAAGCAGTAGAGTTGATGAATAGGACTATGGGCTCAACTTAGAGTTTAGAAGTCATTAATCAGCATGAGTCAGCTGGCAAGCTTTTGTGATTTTTCTCTAGGAGTTCGCCTGGACATGACTGACTTAAAGGCTAGAAGAGATACCTCATCAGCAATATCTCCCATCTATCATGAAAAAACCAATTTATTGGGAAGGGTAAGCTTGTTGTTGAAAGTCAATTTTCTCACAATACAATACAAAAGAAAATACACCATTGTTGTTTTTTGCACAACTATAGTCAAAAGTTCATCTGGCATACTCTCAACTAGAAATATCTATTAATACTTGATTAAACAAAATACCATACACTCTTTATCCACATGGTTGATATAAGTGTTGACAATATTTTATATCCAAATCCTTGAAACTTGAGTGGCAACACTCAAATATCTCTATGGCAGGACCTGAGAGAGTCTAAGACACAAATGCTGCATTAGATTTCATTTTACCATACAATGAGAGATGCACGGCCTATGAAAAAAGAACTGCTAAGATCTGGTGGCACTTAGAAGTACCTAGAACAATGTCTAGCATAAAATAATCTCCATATTAAGTGAATAAATGAGTGAATGAAACTGTAAAATTTTTATTTAACAAGAGTTAAATGAAATCTGAAACACTACAGTAGATTGCTCAATTGTGGGAAGCTGCAAAAGAGCTGAGACTGAAAACACGTGACCTATGAGCCTTACCCAGGGAGCATATGTGAAGAAGTAGTTACTCAGAACTAAATCCTTATTGTAGATGATATCCCTAAATGAATGAATTTTTTCAAAATCAAATGAAAACACCACTAATATTATATGTCATACTACTATACGCATATAGGAATTTGTTTTTATTTATTTCTTCTGAAGGCACAGTATATATAAAGTAAATAAACATACATATTCCATTTTAGCCTCAAAGAGCATTTCTTTTTTTTTTTTTTAAACATCATTCTTTATTTTTATTTATTTATTTATTTATTTTGCAGTTTTTGGCTAGGGCTGGGTTTGAACCTGCCACCTCCGGCATATGGGACTGGCGCCCTACTCCTTTGAGCCACAGGCGCTGCCCCTCAAAGAGCATTTCTATTGTATATTGGTGATAATAATGCCAAAGAAAAGAATCAGAAACATTCAGCTATTGGCCCAGATAACCTCAATTTTCCCTTTGATATCAAACAATTGTTAAATAAAGCTATTTTTGAATACTGATGATCTTATGTTGCTAAACTTTTGAATTTAAAAAATTTTTCCATGGATAATAGACCCTGTGCCAAATTTCTGACTATTGTTCTTTTTAACAAGAAATGTAAATCCAAATGGCTTTAAATGTGCTAATTAAGTAGCAATTATGTACATATTGGCTTAGGTTTTCAGAATCAAAATATGTGTCTACGGAGTGGCAGTATAAATACAATGAGAACTGACCTGGGAAAGAGACCTGAGTTTTAATCTCAGCTCTGCTCATAATTAGCTGTTTAACCTTGAGTCTTTGGCCTCATTTTCATACCTGTAAAAGGCAACTAAAGGGCTACATCAGTGGTCCCTTACCTTCGTTTTCTAGAAGAGAGGGTAGTCATAGATCCCTGGAGAATCTGAGAAAGGGCAATAGATGCTCCTCCCAAAAATGTAGAAAACTATGTGGAGTATTTCAGAATTTTAGAATCTCTGTTATCTACTCATTTACTTAGGTTAAGGGCATCCTTGTAGATCTTCCTGCAAATCCTAAAACTCCAAAACTTTTAGATTCTAAGTCAAAAGAAGCCAAAATATGCAATCACATTTAAAATGTACAGTGAAAATTAATTTTCTTTGGCTTATAATGAACTAAAGACATCTTTAAGAATTTTATTGTATTTTTATTGTACTTTCAATATATTTCCAAATGTCATTGAGAGGCAACTGGAATACTTATCTGAGTATCCACATTCTTGAAGGCAAATATATTATCCAAGCTCAAAGGGACTGTATTATCCAATCTTAAGACTTATTTTAACAGAGCCCACATAATATGTGGCATCAAGTGGTAAAAACAAGAAAAATTCTAGAACAGGCTTTGAATGGGAAGTAAAGGGGGAGAAATGAGAAATAACTGACAGAATATATGTGATTCAATGATGGATTACTATCCTGTTCCATCATAAAACTAAAAAAAAAACATATCAAATACACATAGAAATATAGTACTTCAACATAAGATACTAGTCAAAAGATACATGGACCACTTTAGTAAAAACTCCTTTAATTGCCTAAAATATAAAGGCATTGAATATATGATCAGGAAAAATCCACAGTTAAACACAAAACAAAACAAAAACTGCCTGAGAACTGAACTATGTGGCTAGTTTTCAAGCTCTGGAATTATGAGGAAAGGCAAATGGCCATACATTTATAAATCAAACACATTAGTTCAACAAATGTTTCATAATAGTTCGAACTAATTTCTTTGGCAGAGTATGAACTCTGCTACTTGAGGTTGAAATAAATTTGCTGCTTCTCTCTGAGGTAGAAAAGGAGTCATACTGAAAAGGTCTAATCTCCAACAGAAATTTAGTCCCCTGCTTCAGAAACGTGTAAATGCTGGGATTGTAAACTCTGATAGAGGAGGAGTAAAGACATAATAAATGACAGCTACGGCAGTATCTTACTGGTCTCTTGTTTCATTTCTCTCTTCTCCTAATATTTGTTCTTCCAAGTTCTTTTTACAATTTCAACCTGGGCTGAACACTTTTGTACTTTGCCTTTTTCCCTTATCCTTCACTCCACTGTCACCATTAGCTTTATAATATGCACAGCAGGAGGAAATCCATTTGAAAAGGCTGAGGGAATCTGTCCTTGCAAGAAATATTCTGTAGTAACTCCAAACTCTACCTGGACCAATTCTAAATGAGCTGGAGTTATTCCAAGAATAAAGTTTTTATCTTTGGGGGCAGCTCTGCAAGTCTACTAGGAAGACAAGCCCAAGTTTACAAATATTTATTTTATGTATCAGAATTCAGCATTTTGTTAAAAAAAGAAAGTAAAAACTCTAACCAGACTAGAAAAATATTAGCCTTAAAATATTTTCTAAGAAACTAGGGAATACCACTTTATTCTCTTTGATGATCCTTCGGAAACAAATTGATTTTTCTAAATAAATATACACGTTTAAAAATTACACAGTCTGGGTGGCGCCTGTGGCTCAAAGGAGTAGGGCGCCAGCCCCATATGCCGCAGGTGGCGGGTTCAAACCCAGCCCTGGGCAAAAACCACAAAAATATATATATATATATATTACACATTGTTTTTGAAAAGCCTCTGATACATAAAATCTTTTCTATGAAATTTAATTCTCCTGATCTAACAATGACAACCCTGCTAATGATATAATTTTCAAAGGGGAAAATCTAAAATTCATACCTTAAAGGAAGACAATGCTAGCATAATCAGATTAAATGAAGATCCAATTTTCAGGTTCATGACTTTACCAACAGTAGTACCAAATACACAAAAACGTTGGTTCTCAGTAACTGTGAAGAATACAAAGTTCAGACTGCATAATTAAGGAAACTAAAGGAATGTTTGTTCTTGAACCCAGCATTTTCATTTTACCAGGGGTTGATGAAAGTCTTTTAAACATGTATCAGCATTTTCTTAGCTTCCTCAACAGTATTTTAAAAAAAAAAAAAAGTTGTTTTGATGGCTCATGGTTATCAATCTGAACTCATTTCTCCTAAGAAGTCCTCCACACTCTTTCAGCTGGGTTACAGGCCCTGTCCTCAGAGCTCTGCCCTTCCCTGCCACCTAAACGCCTGCTCTCTGCTCTCTTTCTCTCCCCTCTCTTACAGAAGTCAGGGGCCCTTTCTCATTGTTGACATTTTGCTTAATAGATGGATTCCCTCTGGGACTTCTAGAATGCTGGTTTAAATCTTCTAGGAGTTTGGACACTAGATAACCTTAGTTTTAAGAGCTGTGTAAATGAGGTCTGAGTACAGGTCTGAGATTTCCGTCTCAGTTAAGGTTTGAGCTTTAGAGTGGGGGTACTGGTGAATTTAGCTTGGCAGCTTCACAGGCCCTTCTTTTGTCCATGTTTCACTGTTCTCAATTGCATCCCAGATAGAAAATAATCATTAGAGAAAAAATATACTGTTTTTCAAGTTTTCCATGAAAGTGCCATGAACTTGAAAAGGTAAAATCTAACATTTACTTTTCATTACTAGAAACATACGATATAGTACATATCTTTAATCACTACCGGCTATTTTAACAAGAAAGAAAACTAATTTTCCTACCTGTCACCATATGAATTTCACTTTTCTCTCAGTTAGGAAAAAAATGGCTTTGAGGATAAACTGTTTAAGCCTAACATAAGAAAGTTATACATTTTTTTCCCAAGACAAACCATATATTTAAAAAACAAACAAACATGCCCAGGTCTTGGTCACTAAATACCGTTCACCATTAAAAGGAACTAAGGCTCCTTGGACAAATAGCTGGTTCCAGGGCTGGGACAAAGAAAATAAAAAATGAGCCTGGAAAGTCTAATACTGCCAGAAAGGAAGTGCTTAAAAATTCTTAGGGAACTGTCCCAATCTGCAACAACCCCATGGCCCTGCAAATATTTGAGCAACAAAATAAATAATGACAGCACTGGATTCTAACTCAAAGAAAAAAATAATTATCTTTGGGTCTATATTCATATAAAGTATTGAGTAAATAAATAAATGAGGGAAAAGGGACATAGTTTCCTTAAAGAAGAATTGCAATTAATAAATGTAGAAGGAATGAGGGAAATGAAAATCACCATCAGAACACAATAGTCGGCCAAGCTCAGAGACTCAGAGCTATAATCTTAGCACTTTGGGAGGTGGAGGCAGGAGGATGACTTGAGGCCATAAGGTAGACATCTGTCTGAGCAAGAACAAGACTCTGTCTCTACAAAAAATGGAAAAATTAACAGGCGTGGTGGCAAGCACCTGCAGTCCCAACTACTCTGGAAGTCAAAGCTGTTCAGGGTCACCTGAGCTGAGGCTGCTGTGAGCTATGATGATGCCACTTGCACTGTAGTGGGCACTAGAGTAAGACTTCATCAAATAAATAAATAAATAAAGGACACCATAGTAATAACTGCTGCAGAGAAGATACACTGATAAATAATAAAATAGTGGGTGAAGCTTTAAAGAAAACAATATTTGCAGAGCCTCGAAGTATTTCCCTTCCAAACATTTATTAATAACTGTGGTAATCTTACAGCACACAGCCACAAAATCTTTGATACTCACCATATACAAAAATCAACTCAAGATAAAGACTTAAAGCACTTTTTCTAGGATGAGTTCCTGAGCTTAACTGTCAGATTTTGTACAACTACAGCTGATGGCCATTCCAGAAAAACAGTTCAAGCGGCTTTCAAGGATGGACTAGGTAGGCACTGGCATCAGTGCATACTTTCCCAAGAGGAATACCTTGCAGGTGACTATAGCGATATTCAGCAATGAGGTATGTAGCAGTTTTTCTAAGATGAGTTCATGAACTTAGTTGTCTCACCTCATATAGTCACACGGTTATTACAGACTACTGTAAGCTGTGAATATAGGTACAAACATATCCATTTTGATGAATCTCACAAAGAATATTTTAAAGGAAGAAATCTAAAAAAAAAAAAAAGCAATCAGTTACATTACACAACAGAATAGGCAGGGCCTTCATTATGTAGTAAATTATTTTCTTTTTAAAAAATCTAGAAAATTACCACAAAACTCAGTATAATCTCCGCAGGGGGACTGGAAATAAAGTAAAGGTACCTAAGAGGGGCACACAAAGAGCTCAGAAGGCATCAGGATTATATTTTTAAGGTGAATGGAGGGTATATAAATGTTCCTTTTATCATCATTTTGCTTTATATCCCACACACATTTGACTTATATATATATTTTTTTTAATTATTAAAAGGAGAAGGGAGACAGTTCATTTTTAACATACAGCACATGCTGCCAAAAAAAAAAAAAAAATCACTCATTAGGTAGTACAATTTTTTTCCATCTCTATAAATTCCAAACTAAAAAGTTTACATTTATCTTTCTTGAATGAATGTAGATAATAGCCATTTCTAAAAACCACTACAGAAACTGTGGCACATCAGGCAGCGCCTATGGCTCAAAGGAGTAGGGCGCCAGCCCCATATGCAGGAGGTGGCGGGTTCAAACCCAGCCCCAGCCAAAAACTGCAAAAAATAAAAATAAAAAGTGTGAAAGTGTGCCACATCCATTCAGAGTCTACGACTTAATGCAAGCTTAACTCATTAATGAAGTTATATCAAATTGGGAAATCTGCCCTCTCCTGTTTAAAGAACTATTTTCCTTTCTTTACTCTCATCCTAGAATAAAGTATTTTTCCTCCACAAAAAAACAAGAAGTTTGTGAGTTTGTGTATGCTGGGAAAGATAACAAAGAGAAATTCATTCAATTGCCTCACATAATTCTGAATACCCTTGCCTCCTTTATAGACCTAAGTTAACTCAGTACTCAAAGTAAAATGTTTTCAGATTTTAAAGTAGTTTGTGCATTTCATTTTCAAAAGCCTTCAAAATTTAGTATTAAATATTAGGATTTTTCTTTTAACCTTTATAGAGTAACTATAAAGGTTAGTTATCGCATAGGGGTATAAAAATGCATTAAAACATCAAGGTAAGGGTGTTTGCTATAACTTTTTAAGTATCTCCATGATCAATAATAAAACCAGTAGTTTTCCCTAAGTACAAAACAATAAAGTGGCCTTTGGCTTAAAACCCACTTAAGTATAGTATTCCCAAGAAAGCTGATTGGCCAAAATTGATCATTATGATAAGACTGAGCTACAAGATATCAAAAGTATTCTTACAAAGTACTAACTCTGGTTAGCATTAAACAGAAGTCAACTCACTCTAGGTTTCCTAAATCCTTGCTTGTTGAGATATAATTCATTCTGCAAGAAGATAATCATTTACCTGATGATTTCCAGTCAAATTCTGATTAGAGAAAAAATTTCAATCACCCAGAGAGCACAAAAGTAAAACTTAAAACTGTATTTACTTTCATGGGGGGAATTCATACTCCACTGGGAAATTACTTTCGAAAAACTATAAAATTGGGGAATAAAGGCTACTGGAGAAATAAAAAAAATAAAAGCTCATAAAAGGTTTTACTGCTTCCTAAGGCCTCTTAAAATATGAATAACAAACTTCTAAATAATGTATTTAAGTATGATAATTATTAAAAGCACAATTTGGATTTAAAAAAACAAATACTCTAGTTATTCTGTCAATCTAAATTACTCTGACATTTGTACCCTAACTTCCTGAATCCAAATAAAACATTCCTGCTATGATGCCAGCATCCTAGTCAGGCTTTCTGAAAAGTCTAAGGAAGCTCAAGTTCTCCTGGCTGAACAGGAGCCAAAACATAAACCACTGCCTCTTCTGTGCAGTTGTAAGCAGAATAAATCACTCATAAATCAAAGCAGTCTTTATTGATCATAATGACAACCACCACACCAGCCAGACGGTCAATCTTCAGGAGTCAGGACATACTTTTAAGGTAACAGGAGCTTCAAACTATAGACCCTGGAAACAGACTTCTTGGAACCATATTATCTTTAAATAAATAAACCTCAATTGAATAACATAAAATTACAGATAGCCCTAAGAAATACACTTGACTACTCAAGTGTTCCCAAAATGACCACAGCAAATGTTCCTAGGGTTCCTCTTCGCTATGCTCATTTATTTCTCCCTTGAGTGTAGGTTTATCCCTACCCCAAGCTTTACCTTCATAAATTACCCTGCTTAGTCACAGAGATAATAGTCTTTGCTATGTATATAGCTTGCTGATTTGGAGTCCTGTAAATATTTAGTAACAACAATAATAATCAACTGATTATATAGATGAAGCATTCACAGTTCACAGAAATGTAACCATTCACCACCAGGAAGTGATGTTTTAAAAATCACCCTGTGACTAGCCTATCTCCTATCAGAAGACTTATTAACCTACTTTAGGGAAAATGTGGTAATGTGGCAATTCAGTAATTCAGTGGAGTATATACTTTTTAGCAGCCCTTAGTTGGTATAGCAATTATTATTTTTCTTAACAGATCACACAAATGAGAAATCATTTAAGCCAAGAGTACATGAATGCACTCCCATTTGGTCCCTGCCCTTCCCTTTCCCAGCAGAATGGGAAGGCTGATGAGTCACTATTAAACCACCCACAGACACTCATTTTCACTGCCTTAAGCAATACCCATTTCATGTATGAAGCAAAGAATTTGAACAAATCGCCATTCTTCTTTCCACCTTCCCTATTACAGTTGGAGGACAAAATGAGTGGAAAAAGATAATCTTAAAAAGGGGAGAAACAAAAACAGACCAGAAAAAGGGACTGAGGATGTCCAAAGGCTCAAGAGGCTCCTGCACTGCTTTTATAGTCAGAGTTTCTAAGAAGAGGGGGGGAGGACAAGAGGGGCAATGCACATCCACATGGAACACAGGGAGGGGAAGCGGGGGTTGGCATGCTCCCACTTCATGGGCACAATGTAAGGATGTATGGCACACCTCTTGAGTGCAGGACACAACTACAAGAGGGACTCTACCTAACAAATGCAAACATTGTAATCTATAGTTGTTTGTAGCCTCACATTAACCTGAAATTTCAAATGAAGATGTTCTTTCATTTCACTGAAGTACTGGGTTTAGCAGGGTCAGTCCAAACTGTTCAGCACCTCATCCCATCTCTGTGTATCTTTCTGATCAAGCTGGCAGTGAGGTGACTGATTATTCATACTTCCAGTCAACCTTCCTTTTTAACTACTGCCTGATCACACCTGGAGATGGATCAATCAGGAACATGTGCTTCACGCAAACCACCTTTGCATCTGCTTCACCCTGTTCCTGCCCTAACTACTCACAAACAGAAAGAAAAAGAGTAGGAAAGGAATGGAGTGAGTCCCCTACAAAGCTTTCCACAGTCAGCATTACAGTACTGTCAATCCCATCAATGCCGGACATGTGACTTCTGAAACTATTATAAAAAATCCCAGTAGAACCAAAAAACACCTTTTGAGGTGTAAATTGATATAATTTTACCAGAGGAGAATTGTAAGCTAGCATATATGGCCTCACCTGTTAACAATAAAAAAGTACTGCCAGGCACAGTGGCACAAACCTGTAGTCCCAGCCACTCTGGAAGCTGAGGCTGGTGAGCCTGAGCCCAGAAATTTAGGCCAGCCTGAGTAACATGGTCAAGCTTTGTCTCTAAAAAATAAAATAAAATAAATAAGAAATAAAAAGAGATTAAATCTCCAGCAATCCAAAGAAGTAAAATTTTATTTTTTTTTATTTTTTTTTTTATTGAGTGGTAACTATGTACATTAATGCACTTCTGGGGTACAGTGTGGGGTTTTCACATGCAATCCAAAATACTTCCATCAAACTGATCAACACAGCCTTCATGTCATTTCCTCAGTTATTGTTTTAAAACGTTCTCATTCTACTCTTAGAGAGATTCACTTGTACCCCTGTAAGATAAACCTCAGAAATGGTCCCTCCAATCCCCCT